>CAAKHC010014361.1:0-14019 GCA_901007825.1 Macroramphosus scolopax | reverse complement strand
CACCATGGTGATTTGGAACGTACCTATAAACCTTCCAAGGAGGTTTCTCTGTTTTTTCCTGTTAAGTTTGCTAATACGACAGGAAGACTGAGAAGCTGAGACATTTACACACAAAGTAATGTTTCTTCATTAATCGCTAGATGATGAATGAATTGATTATAAGAGGCTCTGTGAGTGACTGTTTGGAAAGGGGGTGTAGCTCAGTGGTAGAGCGCTTGACTGCTAGAGTGTTTGACTGCAGATCAAGAGGTCCCCAGTTCAATTCTGGGTGCCCCCTAAAAACAGACGGATATTTATCATCCTGAGTGGACATCCAACATATATTAAAAAAAAAAAATTGAAGGGTTTGATTAGCCAAACCAATGGCAGTTGAAACATCTTCATAAACCTTCAATGGGGTTTCTCTGTTTTTTAACCTTTTAAGTTTTCTAAACCGACAATAATTTTTGAGAATTTCAGACACAACAAAGTAGATGTTTCTTCATTAATTGCTACTTCGATGATGAACAGGGCTGCCAAGTTTCAGAAAAATCTAGGAGTGAGACTTTAGCGTGCGTGTGAAATAGCAAGTCTGGCGTGAAGCGTGTGAAGAGGTTAAATTGCGTGCTTCTCACTCTCCAAGGGTGATACTTGGCAGCTCTGATTATATGCATGGAAACATGTTAAATCACAGGTCAACAGGAAGACATGTTTGACATCTCATCCGGTGTTCATCACTTCTGTGCGACATGAGGTGGATTAAAAGTGTAAATACATATGGATGCTCACCAGTGTCAATGTCATTAGCAACAACATGAGCAGCACCACATTGAGCTGCAGCGATGGCTGAAGCTCCACAACCACTCCCCAGATCCAGGACTGTTCTACCCCGACACACTGCAGGGTTATCGAGGAGATACCTGCCAGGAGGAGGCATTAAATGAGGCTTTACAGCTGTAAGTCAGTATTCTAAATCACTTTCACTAGCATATTGAGGCTTACCTTGACAGTGCCTGTCCCCCTGGCCAGTATATGGCCCAGTACGGGTCATCAAAAGGCCACAGCTCTGGTCTTTCATACCAGAATCTGCAGTTTGGGGTGAAGAGTCTCAGTTTGATCTCTGGTGTCAGGTTCCGCCCTCCAACTATCTCTGTGTTATCTAAAATGAACTTCCTGACGTATTCATCATCTCCCTGGCTGCTGGTTGATAAGCATCTGTTTCTGCTTGTCTTTTTAAATGATTTTAAATACTTGTTAATATAACGAACTAAACTACGAGAATTTAAAAGTCTAAACATGATGATAAGATGTCACTACGGGTGCCTGGAAGTTTGTAGCCTTGCTGCTAGTCATGTTAGCTTCATAGCTGCTAGTGTTTATAATGTCTCTAGCTGGATGTAAAAATCAAATTCTGGCGTCGTAAAATATGAAGACGACTACTCGTTAAAGGCTGCCAGGTTAAAGATAACGGAGTTTGTAAAAAAAAAACGACTTTATGTCCAACTAATTGATACCGTCCTTCATTGTTTTCCACACGACTGCAAAATAGTGTCGGACAAATGTTCCGTCGACCTGCTGAAACAGGAGTACACGATCTCCGTTCCGCTTGCTACGTTTCCTGCACAGTTAAGGCCTTCGTCAATTTTTTAACGAGTCTAATGATTTATATGCTCTCTTAGATGAATAAACAGAATATTGTCAAATATTAAATATATTAACAGAACAGATTTCTACATATTGTTTGGAAACTTGATTGTCTTGAGTTAACAGAAAAAACGAAAACTAAACAAGTTGCATACTCGATCCAACATGGCACCAGGATATCCAAAAAAAAATAAATCTGAAAATAGAATTAAATAAAACTATGACTAGTGCACAAATATGTCTTAAAACAAAACCGTAAAAATGGCTAGATTCTTCTGTAGGTTTCAAATGTTGAAAAGGCACTGTGTGTGTGTGTGTGTGTGTGTGTGTGTGTGTGTGTGTGTGTGTGTTTTATGTTTGTGTGAGCAGATGGTTCATAGAGTCACAGGCGTACGCTACATACTGTTTATCCTTTGGCAGCGGGGACTGGAGCCCTGAGGCTGCAATCACAGCACCCCTTATGTTCTCATCTTCTGTAAATATATTGCTTTTTGACTGAGGAGGTGTGGGAGTCCCAATGGTTAGTTTTCCTCCGATCACTGAAGTTGCCCACAGCTGACCCCTGTGGCCTGGACCTGCTCACATTCAGATCTGTTTTTATACATGCGTGCTTTGTATTAGGGTCAGGTGATGTACTGACCTGAATTAATATGGTGAATTGCAACACGGAGGAAGACAATGAAGAAGACATGTTGTATTTAGGCATAACAATGCACTCAGATCATCTTATTTTGTTTCTTTCATGTGTTCATCATTAACTGACACGCTACTAATGATGATTCTGTTGTGATGATATTGTGCAATGAAGTTTCCGTGTAATTAAATTGGATTATAAAGCGTTAAAATATCTAACAAGACTTTTCTAATCGTTTTTCAGAATGCAGATGTTAACAACAAATTAAAGTTATTGAATTGTACTACTAATAAAGAAGAAGTATGAAGGATATGCAGTTCTGGGAGTTTTTTATTTATTTGCAAATGGGCTCAGCAAAATCCAGAAATCATATGTCTCTGCAGGCGTCAGAAAGGTGAAACCTTTGTGTCTTATACAAAAGGGAGAAGAGAAAGGACAGGCTCTTACAAGTGGATACTAAATTTGAGGATAAAGCCTTTCACTCCCTTCAAGTTCATCCTGTGTTCAGGGTCATCACCTGGTGTCTGTGTCCTCTTATCTGTGTAGGAATGCACTGAGGATCGTTGTGGAGACATCGAGGTTATTTCAGCTGCACAGTGTTTGTATTTTTTCTATTTTAATAGGTCAAAGTCTCAAGAATAAACTTGAATTCAATTTTCCACAACACTAGTCACTCCAGTCACAGCTGATCCCATTTAAAAGAAGAGCCAAGCTGTTGAGCTTTTTTGGCCCACTTTCCCCCAATTCTGAATCATTTAATTTAGGCAAATTATTGTGAGCGTTTTGTCGCGTGGGCTCCGTTGTTGGCGGCCGGCCTTGGGAGTGTAGGAAATACATGCATGTTGAGGCCATATCAACTCTACCCTGCCTGGAAACTGTGGGGGGGGGAATATACTCACTGATGTAAATCAAATACCACAAGCATTAAAGGTGATGAACAGGTCATCTACAGGTAAAATAGTAACAGGGTGACTCGTGTAATAAATGTTTAAAGCTTGACGCATGCTGATGACTTCGTTCTTCCCTTTATCTTTAACTTTATCCCAAAACCTTAAGTGTTTGATAGTTGAATGAAACATCCCGAGAGTGCAAGCTGCAAAGACAAATGTAACCTCTTGGAGCTTCCAACAGAGATTCAGGTAATCCCTACGAGATCATAGTGTCTGCTAAGAAAGAGAATGGTAACTGGGAGCCAGTTAAAGGGTGAACCATGAGGATTTGTTAAAAAGAGGAATGCACCTTCTTCAGTGTGCAGTTCCTCTGCGTATGCTCTCGTTATAAAACTGAAACATGATCAGTCGCACAAAGAAATAGGAGTACACAAACATTACAGTACTTTTCCCAACAGACAGAACACAGCGTGCCGGCCTAATCGAAAACAGGAAAAACAACAGATTTTTTCCCTTAAAAAAAGAAATTCCAGTAATATTGTGCAGTGGTTTGCAAATATTGCCAGAGACCTTGCAGGATCACCATGGGAACCCAGAATATAGTTTAATAAGCTTTTGAGGTAAGACTTGTGAATCTTTTGTTAAAGGGGTCAGTGGTGCAATAAAAGTAGTTTGGATGGTCTTTCCAGGTTGAGAGTCAAGTGAAACAGGAAGTCCTGAAAGCTAAACAATCAGCTGATGGAGGAAGCTGCAGAGTCTGCTGGAAACTACGAGCAATGCCTCCGAAATTACAAAACATTATTTGATACTCTGACAATATGAGTTATAGCTGCTTTAAAGACCAGAAGCTATACGGACAATAGATCATCTTTAATTCCTATCAAATGTAAGAATAAGGTGATGTAATGCTGTGAGTACATTTATAAATGAAGTAATGACTTACCTGCAAACATTACACTCCACTTGATGCTTGTAATTCAAAATGAAACTTGTTCTGAAACAGTCCAAGTGGATTTATTAGTAAGTAAACAAATGCTGCAGCTCCCCCTATTGGTCAACCATGTTACTTCTCATGATGGAAAAATCATGCTGTAATGTTCCATAATATCCAAACCAGATAACTGTGTGTGTGTGTGTGTGTGTGTGTGTGTGTGTGTGTGTGTGTGTGTGTGTGTGTGTGTGTGTGTGTGTGTGTGTGTGTGTGTGTGTGTGTGCCTAGCAGATGATTTTATAATGCAGCATCTCCTCCTTTCTCATTTCTGGGCAGCTGCGGCCAAAAGGTTAAAGAAGCGGGCTTGTTACTGAAAGGTCACTAGTTAAATCCTCTGGACAGACAGGAGAAGTGTGTGTGGGCTGGGTGAGTTAAAGAGCTTCCCCGAGCTCAACTTCTACAGCCGAAGTGCCCTTGAGCAAAAAAAAATCGAAATATATTTTGATTAAATACAGCATACTGCAGTGGAAAACTGTGTTCGACAGACAAGAGCCGCACATTTGTTGAGTGAAATCAACACACACTCTTACTTGTAAAATTAGTGTCGACTTGATGTGTAAAAAAGGAACATGTCCTTCGGAATGTTTTCACTCTTCATAACATCGGAGATTTCTGAAGCTGACGATCAGTGCAAATTAAATTGATCAATTATTCAAAATATCTACTTAAAGCTCAGAGCAGTGATGATGCTGTGTGAAAAGCTTAAAATAGAAGTGAAGTCAAACTACTTCTAATTTTGCTGAGGACCTCCTGGAAGGCCCTCAAGGACCCCCTGGTGTTCAGTGTGTTCTGTGCGTATGTCGTAGATGTTTGTGCTCGAAACGTTTGTGTGTGTGTGGTTGGTCTTTGTCCTTTGTGCTACACCCAGCAGTGACTCTGTTCTGCGCACAAGAGCGGCATTACTCATCCTTACATAGATTCTGACTGCGATTCCTCTCTGTGAGCGTGTTGCGTAACCATCTGCTCTTCTGCCCAGCAGCCACTCTGCCTCGTGTCGTGTCGAGCCCCGACTACACCGGAGGATCCACAACATATATGGACTCCACGCATCCTTAACGACAGTAAGAGTGGATATAAAAAAGTACAAGGAAGATGGAAAACCTTGAATTGTTGTGATGATACAGTTTAATAATTCAAAAGCATATTGAATGTGACTCTCAGGTCAGCGTACACAAGCCACCGATCAATATCCTTCAGGGTGAACTCACATTACTCAGAACAAAGCTGTTACTTCCAGCTTTGTGCAGTGTGAGGAAGAATTGACATGCTAACCAACCTCAGTGACACCGCACACGTCCCCTCACCGCCAGACACCAACTGTATCTATACATGTGGAATCTGAGTTGTGTAGCGACGAGTCGACAGCCTCCCTCCCACCTCCTCCGTCACCACTGCAGGAGACACCAAAGGCTTCAGGGTCGTTTCCTCCACTGGTCCGTCCCCACTTTGTTATTTCTCCTGTCGTCCATGGACGGACTTAATATGGATATTTAATCAGTCAGTAAGAGAAAACACGTTTTATTTATCTTCAGGAGCCTCCGAGACTCACAAGCTGATCATTTTAAGTCTTTGACACGGATTTTCTTTAATCCAATAATTTATACATTTCTTGTACTGAACTGTTACTTTTATTACATCTGTCTTTTATGATGATTTTGTCCTGGAGCAACGTGTTTATTTACAATTCTTTCAGAGTGGTATTTAAGCACTTGGAACATCCTTGTTGTTGAATTGTGCTGTAGAAATAAACCTTCCTTCACTCTGGAAATATTCCTTCAATATCAGAGACTTTCTTTAGAGCTGTTGAACTGTACTTTGTTATACCGAGAGGTGTGTTTGGTCAACTCTAGTTCATATAAATGAGACGGACACAACTCTCAGTGTATCTCAGGACAGTGGAACAGAGCACCTCTGGAATATATCCAATTATAAACTGAACATTTGAATCCTCTTGAGATCAGTAATCAGTTCAAAGCTACATCTCCATTTCCAGGAAGACTTTACAGTTATATATCATATATTTCAAACAACGATCACTTTTCACCTTTTAATTGTTTGTCCATGCTTGAGGGAGTCTGATAATCAGACGATGTGCTTGAGTCGGAACAGAGGCTCTCACAGGCAACGCAGCAGTGTGGCAATATTAATATGCTTCACTGTCAAAAGATAAAATAATACATTAGATATGATAGGTCTTAGCTATTCTTGTATCACAAACAACTCATATCTCCAGTTATGCAAATTCCCCAATTAACATGATTTCGGAGAAATAAAACTTTGTGCAAGAGTGAGCTGCAGCCGATCCTCTGCAGAACGAGCGGTCTGCAGAGGATCGGCAGGCCCGCTTCTGTTTTCATTTAAGAGGCCTCGCCACGGTGTCACGCACAAGCATAAACAAAGCTTAAATAATTCCAACTGGTTCTTATCCCACAACATCAAAGAGGAACTGACGGTCGATTGCAGACACGGTTCTGCCTTCCCATCACAGACGCTCTCCTGCGATTGAAGCACCGAAAGTTACACTCGGATTCCTCTGAAAGACGACTGTGGCTTACGTTTCATTCACGTTATTCTTTAACGGCGCCTGCAGGGTTCTTGTAACAAGTGCGTTATTCCCAGCATGCTCTCTGGCATTGTTGTTCCAAATAATTGATGCAACCTTCTTAATAAATATTGGAGGGACCTTGACAACATGAGGGACATTCAATCAAGCCAGTCAGTTATGTTGCTCATTCAACGTTAATGATAAATAGAATATAGTGTAGACACAGCAAAACATGTTCAAGCGTGTCATACATGCATAGCTGGCCTTCTATGAATATGGACACATCCAGCGATGCTCTCCGTTGTCAAGGCACCAGAGTTGGAGACGGAGCTGCCTTCAAACACCAGAGTCAATGTGACGTCAATATACAGCAACAAAGTACCTGTAGGAGGAAGGTTGGTGACAACAGGTCAAACCAGACGTTGAATCAGGACTGTAAAAGAAGTGAGAAGCCGTGTGAATGTCTTCACATCGGATCCCTCTGAGGCGGATCTTCTCTCCTCTTCTTTGGTGGAAGGACGTCCACCGAGCTTGTGGCTCACAATCCTCCATAAAGCTCAGAGATGATTCTGTTTCTAAAAGAAGGGAACATCATGATGCCACTGTCGATGTGGCTGCAGCTGCCTGCGCAGACGGGACATGTTTCTGTTTGAGTTAGTTGTCAACTGTCTGACTGACAGACGGATCAGAGCCTTAATTAATGCGCAGCACAAAAATCTCATTAAATCAGATCACACACATGCTGATGGGCGAGTGAGATGTTTCCACACACGAAAACAGAGTCACGAGACGTTATTCTTCTCATCCTCGGCCATCAGCAGGCAGAGAGAACCGGCTGGAAGAAGAAAGTCTCCCTGATAAAAAACTTTATCTGTTAATTTGGTTCCTTTGTACTGGCAGACAACTGAGACGGTCTTCATGTCTAAGGTTTTGTAGATTATCACTTAATAATCAATTACAATTGTATTTATGTTCTTCAATTGGAGCATTGGATCCATTTACAGATGCTTAAAATACGTTGTTTAAGTTTCCAGATGGAGGCTGAGGCCCTGCAGAGCTTCTGTGTGGTACGAGCTCGCTTGGAACAGCAGCCGCAGTGACAGGCGGCTTACAGGGAGATGGAGAGTAATGAGAGTAAGAAGACAGGATGGTCAGACAGGTAGAGGAAGACGGTACTGTAAGTGTTACAAACAGAGAGAGAGAGAGAGAGAGAGAGAGAGTCTTCCGTTCCCATCTGTGATATGAAAGCACGTCTCCAGAAGAAAGTTCTGGCGCTGTGCTGAAGCTCCGTCTCCCCTGAGAGTTACGCTCTCATAAAAATGTCAACACAAAACAGAACAAAATAGGCCGTTTCCCCCTGAAAAAGAAGCGATTTTCAAAGGTAGTTGGAAGATGTGAGGCAGGAGACGGCAGCCGGCCTCCCCAGTGGATAAAACAAGGGCAGGAGACGACGGCAGACTTACATCTCTAAATCCTCCCCGTGTCCGTCCTCCTCCTCCTCTGTCAACAAGTTGGATTCAACCAGCAGGCGACCTTGTCCGTCGTCTCAGGGGAGCTCTTGGGGGTGCCGGGGGGGTCACTGCTGACTCTGAGAGGGAAAATAGACGGAGCACAGCCGGGAAGATTTACAGGTAGTTCAAGGTTAAAGCAGAACCTGGTTTCTTTCTGTGTTCGTTGATCCCTGAAAGCTCTAAAATAGGAGTCAAACAACTTCTCTCCATTTCTGGTGTTTTATTTTACAAGCATCAACTAATATCGCTCAGCTGAGGTTTCCTGAGGCCCACAGCTCCTCTACAAGAACCCCGAGCCTCGTTAAACATTACATTATATACATTCATACATGGTGTCATCTCCTCCTATTGGCCCAAACTAGGTGTGATACTTCAAAGCTGAGTGCTCTCAGTCTCCTTGTTGGTGTGCAGGCACCGTCCCCGCCTCTCAGCACTGTCCATCCTCAGGTCCATGAACAGTTCCAGATATCACCTCAGTTCATGTCTTTCTGTTCATGTTATCTGTTCTACTTCCTCAGTCTGCTCCTCTGGTTCTTCTCTGGGTCTTCAGGGTCTAATCGTCAATCTTCTTATCCTGTGTTTCGTATACTACACATGTCTGGTGTTTGAATGTGGACGAAGGAACTTCTTCTATGAGAGTTATGCTTGGTATACATTCTCACTCCCTACACCTGGCTGACCTCTGACCCCACAGCCCCTCTATAACTCCCTTCTTTACTGTTGTTTGGGAAGGATGAGGATCTCCAGATGAACCTCGTGTGAGACCCTAAATCTCTGCAATGCTGTTAGTTATACAAATGCTGTAAATTCCCTGAGTGAGGAAAAAAGAAATATTAAGTGATGATATATTTCCTACATTGAAGGGAAGATTCCCAGCATCTTTATTTTTCTCATACAGTCTCCATCTTCAGGCTCCTTCAACCCTCTCCCCCATCAAAACCAGCATGCCTCTTGTGTTATTTTGTTCATCCCCCGAAAGAGTTTAGGCTCCTCTAATGAAAGGAACATGGGCTACTAATGATTCTTGTGAATGGAGTTCAGGAGCTCTTGAGTGATCAGATAGCAAAGAACCCGCCAGATGTTGTCAGACCCTGAAACCATGAATGTGAAGAGGTCTCACAATGTGGTAGCATAGCAACAGATCAAAATAGAGATGGAACACACAGGTAACACAGGAAGATCTCCTTCAGTGAGTGCTTGGCTATCGTGTACACCTGTAGTCTTAGTGTAGAAATACTAGCTAGCAAAGCAGCCTAATACACTCCAATACCACTTTTTCAGAGGCGACAGTGAGTCACTGTAGAGTCACATACAAGCCGCAGCCTCAGCACCTCAGGGCTGCACCTTTCTTCTGAGACGGTTTAGTCTGAGTATTGTCATTATTGTCTGCATCCGGCGCCCCGGAACAGAAGCCTCGGTGGTGCGTCTGGTCCGGATCTCCTTCCATCACTTCCTGATTTTTCTTCCTCTATATCTTTCTGTTCCTTTTCTTTTTAAATCATGAGGTCTTGCATCACTTTGATGGTCTGTCTATTCCCTTCCTGCATCAACCATCCCAACCATGCTCGTGTCTGTGTGTCATGTAAACATACAATTGTTCTCCAAAACATGAACCTCAGTGTTGTGCGCCCCCTAGTGGTGAAGAAATCGGTCACTGCAGGTTTAAGTCTGAAGAGTCTCAACTTTCAGACAAACACCAAGTCGACAAAGTGATAAATCCGCTACTGTGTTTGTTTCCACACACAGATGTGTGTGTGTGTGTGCATCTATGTGTGTGTGTGTGTGTGTGTGTGTGTGCTGTGTAATGTGCAATTTTCTTTCTCCACAAACTCCGTCCTCTCCATTTCATGACACATTATTAGTATCATATCATTTCTTCAGCAGTTATTTTCCACAATGTGTGGCTCCATCTGCTCATGAGAGGGATAAGACCTCCCATGAGATCTCTCACCGTGGTCACAAGCTCTGAGCCCCGTACACATCGACGCACCTTCAATTTCTGATTTCTTAGCTTTTCATAAGAAAATATTATGGAGTCTTTCATGTGTTGCACGGCGGACACAGTCAGTAATCATCTCTCAGGGCCACTGAACAAGAGATATTTTATGGTTTTATCCATCTTTTCAAAAATTGCTATGGAAATGGTGAAAGCCTGCCGGATCTTCCTCGGGCGAACGTCACACTGAAAAACAAGATAAATAGAATACAAGTAGGTGACTGTCTTCCTACTCGTTTCCTCTTGTGGAGAATCAGGATGGTAAATGAACGTTATTATGGAGGCTGAGTGTATATAAGCGATTTGAAAGGTTTCCTCTGTTCCTGAACTGGAATATCCAGTTTTCTTTGTTTCTCCAGTGAATAACGTGTCTGCTTGTTTCCTGACAGCCAGGTCGTCCATGATGACGGAGCTCTGATCAATGCCGCTTTTCTTACATTTTCCTCAGGCCAAGCTGATTTGGTAAATGGTGCATTTAAATAGCGCCTTTATGCCTTAACACGGTCATCAAATCGCTTTAGCTCTGCCTCAATCAGCCCTTCACACACACAGCATCACATCATGCTGGTAGGAGTGCGAGGTGCCAAGCTGCTGACGACACGCCAGCGGGAGCAGTTAAGATCTTGCTCAAGGACACATCGACATGGTCTCTGGGGATCGAACCAGTAATCCACTCTACCTCCTCGGCTGTGACGCCCCATTTGATACCTCGAAGCGTTTTATCAGATTGTGATTAAATATAACTCCCGTTGTCAGAAGGTAAGTGATGATCTCGGCTCTCAGTGTTGACTCTCTTCTTCTGAACCTGTCGACCGACTTCTTGTTCCAAGAACTTCAATATTACTTTTCTGGTTTTGGTGTTTTGTATATTCAGCACTCAGAGTCCAACCTCTGGTTTTAAAGTGCTTTGATAGCTCCAATGAGCCTGAACATGCATTATTTGGACTTTATTCCTCACAGAACCAAACCGATCTGCCCCTGTCAGTGAAGGGTTAACATCCACTGGGGGTCTCACGTTGCCAGTGGGGAACCTGCACAGTCATTTCTATCAAATTTGCACAAAAGCAGGTACATGAACCGATTCGCATCCCTCTTGGATCGTATCTTTCTATTAGCGCCGGTGGATTTACACCCCCTCCCATTGGAGACATGCTCTTTGTTTATCCCATTACAACAGGAGTTCTGATTCCAGGCGCTCGCTCAAAGATGTGATTTGCCCCCCGATAAGCCAATAAATGCTTCTTCATCAGTTTAGTGTTCAAATCCATTAAAGGAGCACTCTGCTTAGCAGAACCGAGGCGGAATGACTGAGTAGCTGCACAAACAACGCCCGAAAGACGCTCATTGATCCGGGGATCCGAGGGATGAGCTGCTTGACTGAATGTCGATGCCTGAATCTCTAAAACACAAATTTAATTTAGTTTTGTCCGCGAGTCACGGAATATGAATCTCACACTTCACACAAGTAATTGTTGAATATTTCTGAACTTCAGCCACTGACTGGATCAGATGGTGCGACTGAGACCCAGCTGGGCCGAGACAAACTAATCAAGTCAGAATAGTGAATCGGTTCAGAAGCTCCTGTGATCGCCACCACAGAGACGGCGTGCAGGACGTCGCAGGCTGGAACTGGCTGCAGAGAAGCAAATGAAATGACTCACATTAATTCTATCTGCCACAGGCTGGCTGCACGTCCTGCAGCACACCTGACAAACTACCAACTGGTTTCTTTTAAAAGTTCATGCTTGCTTCTGTTCTCATGCAGACAGCTGCAGCTCGGCAGATGTTCCAACATCTTCTTCTGTATTGCTTTTATCTTTAGTTCAACATGGTTGTGTGCAGAAACTCATTTGTTTTTCCTTTTTTTTTGTCATTTAGCAGATGATTTTGTCCAAAGCGACATGCAGTCGTACATCCAATCATCAAAGCTCTGAGACCTTCATCAGAAATATGGAGCTTCATGTTATTTTTCAAGGGACGAGGAAATGACATCACAAGAGTTAAAAAGTTGACCTTCCGTCTTCAGTTCAGATCCTTCTGTGTTTGCCATCTCAGGTCGGTCAGTGCAGCATCTTTGGATGTAGCTGTATTTTGGGTTTGTGTATGGAGTTATTTCACTCTGCCTCGTGGAAGCTGCTTACAGTGGTATGAAGGGAGTCCTGATCCCCAGCCTGCAGCTCTGCTCCCTCAGCTTGGGAGACAGATAATCTCTGTCGAGAGTGCCCTGTCAAGAGTTTTGTGAGCTCTTTTATTGCCTCTGTTTAGATCTCTGTCTTCCAGAGGCCCTGTCAGTTGACTCTTTGTTGTGATTATCCACACTCGGAGTGCTGAAGACAGAAATTCTCTGTAGTAAGTTTGCACAGCGGCAGGACGCTCCGGGTGCCCCGGTCGATAGCATCCACATCGAGCCGAGCTTGACGGCTCCGCGGATCAATTCTTCCTCAAACTGCATCAACAGGGATTAACTACCCTTCTGAGGGAGCTTCTCGGGTCAAAGCACGGCTCATTTACCCGCTAATTAGATGCTTTCTATCGAGCATATGGTTCTCGTGAAGCATCTGTTTCAGCAGAACATAACACACAACATTAACGCTGAATGTGCACATGTCGGTCAGCGGGAGCACCGCGGCCCCGCCGGCGAGTAACAAATGGGAATCTACGGTTTCAAGTCTATCTGCCTTCAGTGGCTTTAGACTTTTCTGTTTGTTGAGATCAATAGTGACGGATAGCCTGCGGCGCGTACATGCACTTGAGTAATGTGAAATTGGTGGAGTTCTTGGGCACAGTTCCTCTTCAACCAGAGCAAGTCATCATGACACCGGAGTGGAGCATCAATTGTCCCTCCGGTACCCGATCAATCACCCCGGTATGCCACTGGCAACTTCCTCTTGCTATTAGTTTTAAAGACGGATGACGCAGCGGAGTCAGGTTCATTATCATTTGTCAAATACCAAACTAACATCTATCCATGTTCCGCCGTACTCGAGCTCTCTCATGTTAATCTGGCAGCAGACATGTGAATAAAACACAGCCGTGTTCCAGGGGACATCAAACCGCCGGGCCCGTCAGAACAGACCCCTCTGATTATCTTCATGGAATTCAATTACCCCGACACAGACAGATGGACTTGCTGTCGGTGGGAACTCTCGTCATTTGTTAGCGTCAGCGGGCACGTCAGCCCTGAGGTGGCGCGACCGCGGCTGTATGACAAACAAAAGAAGGGAAGGAGAGAAAAAAAAGACTGAGAGAGACGCAGGGGAGGAAGAGACGGCGGTGATTGAAGCTCACAAGCAGGCCGACTGAAAGTAGCCCTGAAGAGCCTGTAGTCATTTACAAGCACTGGTTTTGTGAAATTTGCATTCTCTCTGAGAGTTACATGAGAGGATCAATATCAATCTGGAGGAAATTAAATCAGAGCAGGATTCACAGATTGTAAATTATTTACAGGATATGTAAATAAGGAAGGAGATGCAGCCGTCCCAGAGGGCTGCGTCGATACCTGTGGAGCTAACGTGCTATCTCCCTCTGGAGCGCTCGGTGGCTGCTGGGGGAAACGGGATGATACACGAGCCCCCTGGGTTTTCTATAATGTAGCAGCACGAGGGGGCAGCCGCCCAGACCTGCCACCCTCCGGAGGAAACTCATTCTCAGCAGCTGTGATCTCATTCTTTAAGTCGCTACACAAAAACTTGAGCGTAGGTCGGTGCTGGAGTGCAAATCGACTGGTAAATGTAGAGTTCAACCTCGCGCTAAGGCGGTTAGCATTTCCTCGTTTCTTATCATCTCTGTGAATGTGTTGTCCCTTGTTAGTTTGGAGTGTGAAATATGA
>CAAKHC010014359.1:0-12475 GCA_901007825.1 Macroramphosus scolopax | reverse complement strand
GGAATGATGGATGGATGGATGGATAGATGGATAGATGGATAGATGGATAGATGGATAGATGGATAGATGGATAGATAGATAGATAGATAGATAGATAGATAGATAGATAGATAGATAGATAGATAGATAGATAGATGGATAGATAGATAGCCTCTGGTCTGCTCGGGGGCCTCAGCTGTGTCGGGGCGTCGGACGTTAAATCTGCTCAACTGATATGAACTTCTTCCTGAAGTAGAACTCTGTGCTGAGGCAGGACTAATGTAATGCTCCTACAAGCATCCAGAGACGAGGCTCTGTTTGTTCCCGGCGTGCGTGAGGTGTGTGGGTGATAATGGCCCTTAAAATATTGCAACGCATTAATCTGTCAGGATGAAAGGAGCTGACACCTTTCGGTTTGTGTGGATTCGATAGTGACAGTGTTATCTTATCAGAGAGGCACAAACAGGCCTTCAGCAGAGGTGTGTCGCATCCGTCTGACACCTGCAAATCTGCACTCAAACACCCCTGAAAACATCCTCGTTAGGAAGCGATCCTTCACACACACAGACACAGGCACATAAATAATGCAGATAAACACTGCGCTCAGTACTCCTGCGGTTTAACTCAACTTTCTAGTTTCTGTACGTGTACGAGGTCTGTGCAGCGTTAAGAGTTTGTGATGCTTGTTGTCTTGGAGTCGTTGTGATGAACCAAGAGAACCGACTCCCGTGCAGAGATCCCACAGGAGGACATGGAGTCTTCTCCTGCACAGGTGATTAACAGCTTGACAGACAGAACCGACAAGGAGAAGGTTGTGAGTGAGAGGACACCTGAGATCCAGTCCATCAACCGGGAGGCTTCACAAACACAAACAAACAAACAGGTCAACATCGATAGAGGAAATAACACTTGACGTCAAGGAAACAACTTGGAGCACTGAAACAGATGTTAGGAGGAGCGGCTGGAGACCAACTAAGAGAAGGAAGATATTTCTGCAACTCTAAAGGAGCAATGCGGGATTTTTGATACACAATGAGACAGAGGTGAAACACATCAATCACAAACAAACAAACAAAGACAGAAAGTGAAACAAAGATTTGACACATGAGGGAAGAGCTTAAAAAATCAAACTGAGGACAACAAACGTGTAATGCAGGAGTCTGTGCACGATTACGCCTTTTCACCTTCAGCGCGTCGATGTGAAAGCAGCCTTTCTGTGTCACGTCCCATCAACCTGCACAGTGAAGGTCAAATATCAAAGACAAGTATCATCGAGCAAAACCCACTTTTGGGTGCAGGGGGAAAACTGAAATGTCAACTTGATTGCTTGACATTTAACTGTGACATTAAAGCTTCAGAGATGCTCCGCTACCTGCTCCAAGAAGGGTTCTGTTTTTATACTCGTATCATCAATGCAGCGTAATCAAATATACCTCCGGTCATCGAGTGAAGCGTTAAATGCCACGTGAGCGGGATTATAATGTGAGAGGGGGGGGGGGCGATGTCCTCCAGAGACCAAATCCAATCAAGTGTAAGTGATGCTGAAATAAATCAGAACAATGTTTGTTGTCACCGATGAGATGAAGCATCGCTGCGCTGTCTCACAGACACGCACGCACAAAGACAAAATCAGCTGCCCTCAAAGTGCAACACTTTCCACAGACACTGATAAGCAAACAACCCCGGGGACACGTCGACTCATTTGCTGCTTCTGCGCATGTCTGATTGAATGTCTGTGGTTCATGTGTGACATCTTTTACAGGCAGGAAGGTTTCCTCCTTTAAACAACAGGCAGCTCACCAGATGTAACCAACCGTGGGTGTGATTGATGAAAGATGTGTTCAGGGGGAATCAGTCACGGGATGACTAGACAGGATCACAGGGAAATCTGTGGTCAAATTATGGTAATCCAGGCCGACCCTGAGACCATATATGGGGCGTGTTCAAGGCCCCTGGAGACGAAAAGAAGCTGCAGCAATCCTCAGCAATAGTGTTTTGATCACAGCCGGCTTTAGAGAGCAAACACCTTCCCCCGGTGAATCTCTTAATGCCGAGCTGAGCTGAGAGTATCGATTGGCTGTAGGAGACAAGCAGCTGATGCTAATGTCAGCTGACCTGTTAGATGTTAGTGGGCAGTGGTTTGGGGACACGTTTGCAATGACACTTGCATCCTGATTTCTGCATTAATGTGAATGCCTGACAATCAGTTGACACTGCAAGCGAACCTGCACACCGACACGCCTCCTGTCGAAGCAGCACATATTGATCTTTAGTCACTTCATGCACTGAATAGTCTTATTTTTAATAAGACAAATGTATTTTTGAAGGAGCCACAGTCGTGTTACACAGGTTGATAAAGAACAAAGTGATGCTGCCTGTAATCCTGCTGCAACAAGTTTAAATGGAGCAGAACGTTGATCACCACTAGATGGTGCTGCCGCTTCTCTCTGCAGCACATTAATTTGAAACATATGTAAAGAAAGAAAGACATGAATGCACCTCCGTGAGGCACCTGCCACCTTTGGCCCTGAGCCCTGCGCCTGCCTGTGGTTCACGCCAGGCTGATACAGCTGATGTGATCTACTTATCGTGCTGCTCATGCTTCCTCCGACATAAAGGGATTAATCTTGCGGTGTGATCGGAATACACTGGTACAGCTCCTGTTCTGCACCCGCTCCTCTTCCTCACTTGCAAACACATCTATATCCGCCTTTCATCGCTCCTTCCTCCTGTAACTACGGCCCCTGGCTGTTTGTGTCAAGTGTTCTTGCAGAAACTGAATTGAAGGTGGAAAAACGTGCAGCCTGTAGCCACCAGATAAAAGCGTCCTGCGCCCTGCCAACAGCAGCATGTTCAATGCACCGGAAGGGAGGATGAACAGAGGATGAATCTCCCTGTGCTTCATTATTGCATAGCAGGTGTCAACACGGCGTGCATACAAAGGATAATGATCTGAGGCAGCTATAGATACACGCAGACTGTTCATTACCGTCCCTGGTTAAGGTAGATCCATTGATTGTTGGTTGAATTTGATCATTATGGAAGCTGCAAATTCCCACACAAAGCTGGAAGTTTCATAATCAGCCTGGTAGATTACTGACAGACAAACAAGCAGCACTGAACACAGAACCTCAGGCTGAAGGTGACAAAATGAGATACATCCTAATTAGAAGAAAAGATACGAGTGACAGCGACAGGCAGCCTGGACAACAAGGGACCCGCGTTGTGAGCACTTTGGTCTGGTTTCTTATGGCAGCATGAAGGTGTCTCCTATTTGGAAGCAGATCAAATCTACTGCAACAGGTAACCACTTGCTTCTCCTCGCATCTGGACACGTCCGCTCATGTTAACGTCACAAACTGAGGTGAGAGCTCCTATTTGTTGCAATCAACATTTGAGTCCCCTCAGGAGGTGAAGTCACTAACGAGCAGATTTCACGACCATGTTGGTGTGAAAGGAGCCGGTCAGGTCATCAGCGAGGAGCACTACAAGTAAACACTGCTGCAGCGTCATTAAAGTACAGGGGGGCACGTCCAGCCCCCCGTATCTTCCTGTAATCAACAATCATTTCCTTTGTTTTCTGATATCGAGGCCCAGATGACTGTCGTTACATCGCTGTGATGCAGCTCTCCTCATCCGTGGACGGTGGCATCATCAGCAGTCTTTTTAAAGGATGATTGTGAGTCTTCATTTTCAAGCACAAAACACGTTTGTTTGATCCCACTTCTGAAGTGTTGGAGACGGTGGACGTTTGACTGTACAAGCCAGGACCAGATGCCGTCGGTGGTTCCAGGAAGTTACAGAACAATGAAGGTTTCAAAATGTTCCCAACACTCGCCGAACGAGGAAGGAAACACATTCCACACGTTGTCCAACAAAGATGAACACAATGGGATTTGGCGACGGACCTCGGTGAAGTTTACGAGGATAATCCGCACCTTTAAAGAGATCTGGAGAATCTCCTCACCGACGGTGTTTACCTGGAAACCTCTGCAGTGTTGAGGTGAACACCAGGACACTCGGACGTCGTCGCTGCTGCTGTCAGAGGTGCAGCAGAGCTCGATCACGCTCTTACAGTCGGGCTCAGAGGTGACAAAGTCTCTGCAAGGGAGCAACAACACTTTCAGTCTCAGTCGCTCTGTAAGTGGAGCATCTCTGGATGCTCGGATACGTCCGTCCTTCGAGGATCTTTGTGTCCTCGTGTTCTATAAAACTACAAAGAGTTAAGTTTTGATTAATTATTAACATTAAGCCTAACCTCATTACTTTCTACAGACCTTTAAATATGGTTAGTATTCATGATCAGGCAACACTAGAACGCTGTAATATCTGTTACACTGAATCTTTCTAATTTAAATGAAATTTAATTCATTATTTAGGCTGCAATAAGAGTTAGTGAGCAGGTAATTTGCCTTTGTTGTCCCTGATGAATCTCAATTTCTTGGTCCCACAACATAAAGTTTCATACTCTGTTTCAGCCGCCGGGCCACGTCCAGCTTCGCTCACTGATTCTTGAATACCTGCGTGAGACACATCAGGTCATGTGGTGTTTTCATGGCAGTTGAGAAAGTGAAGGAAGGCAGAGGAAGAGATAAAGGAACATAAATCCTGGAGGAAGTTGGCGTTTTGAAGTGCAGGACGGGGAGGTTAAAGGTCACACGGACCTGGCTGCCTTAGTGAAAGCACAGCAAGCCGAACATGTCTGTCACACGGTGCTGGACTAGGAACGACGAGGGGACATTTCTTCGTCTTGTTCATCAGCTGCAGGGTGTTGATTCTGCTATCAGCGGCTCTTTGATCTGATGTGTGAGCGCTGAAAGCCAAAGTTGTCAGTTTAGTATTCCATAATGTCCACAGGGGAAGAACACCGCCGACTAATCAGGCTAAGCTATGGCTGATCCAAGACACTCCCTCTCAAACACGTATGCACACACCACCAGAGGGGGCAGCACGTCGACTTAAGAAGGACACATAAATATTTATGATGCAGAGCGGAGATTCAACCGATACATCGGGCTAACTGAGCACCTGTACACCAAGCCTGTGTTACCGCTAACACACTCCTCACAGGTGAGCGTGCTCTTGTGCACAGGTGGACTTGTAGTAACACATGCACCTGGATGTGTCCCTGCAGGAAGCTGGATTCAGGCCACTTCGCCTGCAAGAGAGAAACACCAAGTACAAAATGTGCTGCAGGTCAAGGTTTTTTGTCTGCTTCTGTGACCCGTGGACACTTGTGATCTCTCCTCCGTTCCTGTCTGCACAAACATCCTGTCATTGACCTGCTATGTGAATCAATTAACTCTATTCTATCTGTCATTCTATGGCCTGAGACTAGTCACCGTTATGAAAGCGAGAGCATTATAGAGATTAAATGATTGACAGGGAGTAGATAATAAACATTCATGTAGTGGCAAATTGGTTATTGATTTTGCAAAAATGAATTGAAATAAATAGCCACACTGGCTTATGACTGAAACCTGCGAGACCTTCCCATCAGCATCGGCCAGGTTAGCAAGTCAGCAGGCTGAACTAAGAAAGCAGGGACCCTCCGAAGACTCACGTTGAAGGACTCCACCTCATGGCTGAAACCATCAGGGCCAGCAGCAGTGCATGATGGGAGTCTAATCAGCTGCGTTGTGTCAGCTGTGAAGCACACTTGAGGGTACAGGTATGGGGGGGGGGGTGATCTGTTGGAAAAGGCAGCCTGGAAGAATGGGGGAAGGAAAGGTGCGACCCTCATGAGAGGATGTGGGACTGTGAGGAGGGGCGGAGGGGTGAGGGGTGGAGGGGTGAGGGGCGGAGGGGTGAGGGGTGGAGGGGTGAGGGGCGGAGGGGAGGCAGCGGAGTGTGTCTGTCCCGTCCTCATCGCAATCAACTCGGCTGGCGTCATTGGGAAGGAAACCAGCGATGGTCTTCATCTTCCAGCCTCCAACACCCTCCTCTCCGGGCGGTCAGCTCACACACGGTGTAAAGTTGGGAAGAGCAGTTGCCATGTCGACGGGGTTGAAGTCACCTGAGATATCGATGAGGGCGCTCGGGTGTTGGGTGATCTGGAGCCGGGCGTGTCTACTACAGGATGGGTCCATCATTTGACAGGTGCCATACTAGAATATTTCAGACATACGAAACTGTATGTCAAGAAGCAGTGCAAACTAAAACTGGATAACTAGTTCATTACTGACACTGACTTTTCCTTTAGTTCATGTCCACAGGGACGGCTGTCCAGCATGTCCTCTGACGGCTCCAACATCAGACTGACGATGTGACAGGAGCATTGTGTGTAATTGTGTTGGTTGTGTAGAATGGGGGGGGGGGGGGGGGGGTGCTATGGGCATTGATTGTGCCCTTCTTGATGGCTTAAATAGTTTGTTTGCCACGTTCAGAAAGCCAATAAATATCAATGTGTGTGTGTTTGTGTGCAACATGATTCATATGTGCTTTCTGCAGCGCTCCGAGCATTACTGCAGGGAAGCTCTAATGATTCATGATGATCACTTCCTGTCCCTGAAGGAAGCACAGCGGAAAATATGATGCCAGAAAAGATAAGAGAGAGAGAGAGAGAGAACCGGCGTCCTGAACTGTGGACGGGGTCAACAGTCAGGTCAGGACACCGCAGACGAGGAGACAAATTGAAGACGTTGTCACGATTGAAATAAAGTGGCAAACACGCTGAGGTGCAAAGTGGAGACATGTCGGCGGCGCCACACCCGTCGTCTCCGCAAATTGGCTTTCTATTGTCGCTGACTCGAAGTAAGAGATTGTTTTTCACCGTCCTTGTGATGAAACGGGGAGAAAACCAGATCACCTGCAGTTTACGTGCAGCGCCAAGTAAGCAGCAGGTTACCAACCGGTGTTTGTGGTGCGTTGTTTTGATCTCAGTAACTTGAATCTAAATTAGCTATGAGGGAAAAACAGACTGGAAATAATGAGCCCTGCTGTTTCTGCCCTGCCGGCTCGCCTCCACCGACGGTGCCGGTGCTGTGATGTGATCCGTGACTCACGCTTGTCCACAGCGTGATGTGTCCGACTGTCACATCCGCATTTAAAGTTACAATCCTTCACGTTTCGGGTTGAGGTGCCGTCACCCTGTGAGGTTCCTCTGACTCACTGGGTTGTTTTTACTTCCCGTCTAACGTCCGTTACGTCCGCTCACATCTCTTTGTACAAGCAAAGAAACCTGTTGTAGAACATTCCAGCAGTAAAGGAACACTGGTGCCGTGTGCAGCATTTATAATGAACCGCCGTCTCTCCGAGGCGACGCCGGAGGAAAGACTTACCAATTAATATTACAGGTGATAAAAGCATCTCTGGTTGGATTGTCAGGTCGCCTCGATATCGATTGATTAGTTCTTCATATTGAAGTCCTGGACTGTTAATTCACTCTGTATGTTTGTGGAGGAAACTAAAGTGAACTCATGTGTTTGACCCCCTGCTTGTGTCGGGTAAAAATAAACTGATGTTTCAATTAAGTAATTAATTAAGACCTTCCAATTTGAACCTGAACCCAGCTGGACTTGTTCTACCGCCTCCGTGTTGGTGTGCAGTCGAGCTGTTTGATGCTTTTATTATCACAGATAACATGTGGGTGTGTGTGTGTGTGTGTGTTTGGCTCTCTGGACTGCGTGTTTACTCCTGAATAAAAGAATCAGTCCCACATCCTTCGATTCGAGCGTGTCTGGATCGAAGGACGGTTAGTTTTTCTCGCTGGGAGGAAGAACTTTCGCCTCATTATAATAAGAGATGAGCAGAATTGTGGTGTTGAAAATAACACGATTGGATGTTTTGTTTTTCATTGACCCCCCTCGTGCCCTGAGGGGAAACATCTCCCGGTTGATGAGGGATGTACTTAACTGCACAATACACAATGCCAGAGATCTTTAATGTAGAATATGTCCAGCTCATTATGACACTGCAGCTGGATACGGTGACTCATTGGAGCAGGTGTATATTTATCTGACGGAGCAACACGATTGTTTTGATTGTGTTTGATTGAAGAGGACGAACTCCCCTCGCTCACTGATTGTCAACCAACTTGTGGATTTAAAATGCGGCTGCTTTACAATGTTGACTCACTCCCCCATTCACACACACGATTCTATAGGAGCTGCCAACACGTTCACGCCAATTAATACACCGATGACACATCGGGAGGGGCCGGGGTTCGAACCGATAACCTTCAGATGACAGAACGGCCACTGTACCTCCTGAACCTTACATCCACTCTGCAGGCTGCCGATGAAAAAAGACAATGATGTATGAGCTGAACGGCCCTGCCTTGTCTCCTTGTCTCGCTCTCTTTGTTGGCTTTCTGTACATGATGTTCCAGTCGTCCTCCCACTCTGTCCAGTCTGACGGTCCCAGTATAGCGTCTGTGATACACTGGTAGGGAGCAATTAATGTATCGGCCACAGAGGGTTCATCAGCCGTCTTTGCACCACATTTTAATGAAGACAGATTCTACCATATTGATTTAAGAAACAGAATTTAATACAATGTCGCTGTCCTGTTGCATCAACAGCATGAAGGTCACGCACGCACGCACGCACGCGCGCACGCACGCGCGCGCGCACGCACGCGTGTATCTGTGTGGTGGTGGCTGTTTCAGAAGGACTCTTGGTGACTGTGTGCGACTCTGCTTGTGATTGTGCTGCCAACGCGTTTCGTTATCTCGCGTTGTCCAATAAAGTATCTGTCAAATATCCTCGTGCAACATGAGAAAACATGAATGTTCCAGTGAGCCATTAATCACTTGGTGCCTGGAACTAAAGGCCGAGCCACAACATCCTTCAAAACATCGCTTCCTTCAACCTCTTATTACTGCGGCTTGTTTTCAGTTGCATCATGTCCTTCCAGGGAGGAGAGGGAAGGATGAAAGACAGAAGCAGGTCTGCTTCCGTCTTTCATCCTCCTTGATGGATTATGCCTTCACGATGATGAACAGCTCTGTCAACAAAAGTTTGATTGTGTACCTGAGTGAACATCTGTCTCTGTTCTCCGTTAAGTAGCTGTACTTAATTGATGTCCACGAGCTCTGAGGGGTGGAGACGGACGGAGGGAGAGAGAGCCTGGCCGACATGAACCAGCCTGAGAGGCTCTGTCAGCGTGCTGATGAGCATCGACTGCAACAGGTAGGAATTTAAAGAAGAACCTGATCTGTCTCGGCGTAGAAGACTGAAGTAACTAACTCTGATTACCTGCTGTTAGCACAGTGGAGCTGGTAACATACCAGTATGTTATTCTGTTTCTTCTGTGATGTTTTTTACCAGTAAAATGGTGAATGTTACATTTAATAGCTCCTTTCTCCCTCAACAGGACTCAAAGTGCTTTTCAATGTTGCATCATTCACCTGTCTCACCTCACACACGCCGTGCAGGGTATCAAACAGCGGACACGAGGCGTCAGCGGCATGTCAAGGACACTCGGACGGAGTCAACTGGGTTGCAGGGGATTGAACCAGCAACCTGACAATCACCAGGTGGAGGAACGCCGCCCCAGCTGACCTGCCTCAGCTCCTCCGATACATTCAGTCCTTTGTTTTGATTAAAGTCTCTGGGATGTGTTGAAATACTCGACGTGTGTTTTACACAGTGGTCGTCCGTGAGGATGACTCGTAGTAACACTGTGTCTTGTGAAGAATACGGCTGCAGACAGATTCTTTTCTACCTTTTTTCTTTCCTATTAGCGGTTTCCAGGCTGTCTCAAAAGATCTGCAGATCAAAGCACAACTATCTGCTGGATTCCCCTGATGTACAATATTTTGTTGCACCTCCTCCCTGAAGCCCTGCAGGCACCTGCAGAATAAACAAACTCCAGCTTCAATCCCTCCGAGGTCGGATCCCGTCTCCTACAGAATATTTACTTCCGATTCAAATGACGTCTTAAAGTCGATTTGTGTGATTCTGTGAGTCAAAGTGTGCGACCACGACGATGCAGTCACAGGTGTCCGTGAGGAGGAAGATGACGAGTGCTGCTCTCTTCTCCTCTGCGTTGTGTTTCTCAGGCTGAGCCGCGGAGACAAAGATTCTAAACGAGGCGCTGACACACTCATCACACCGGAGGCTGTGAGCTATAAAGGGACAGGTTGGCCTTTAGCCTCCAGTGTTGCCATTAAAGAAAGCTTATCTCTCCAACATGTTCTCGTCCCTCGACGTCGAACAATGACGTTCTTCCACTGCTCCTGGATGAGCAATACATCCTGGAAGGCAGGAAACATTTCACACAATATATCAAATAATACCTGGATGAGGACGAGGTCGCTCTTTACAGTCTTCAATGCATCATTTAAAGGGGACGGACGGACTCCCAGTGAGGCCGGACTGAGTCTGGATTCCTATTTGATCAGAACTGCCTGTTTGAAAGTTTAATTAGAAGTTTAAGAGCCAGCTCCGCTTGAACGACCACGTCTCATAAAGGCTGCGGTCCAGTGGTGTTTATGTAAATTCACATACAGAGAAACAGCTGTCAGCTCACCAGGCCGATTCCACGGAGCGTCCAGCGGTCGGATCTCCTGCTGCCTGTCGGTTCAAACAAAATGTTTTCATTCTGTCCTCTTACAGAAACAATTCAAACGTTTTTGTTTTACTAAACATTATAAGAAGTGAATCGGTTGACATGTTGTTTCCTCTCTGATTGTTTCATGCCCGGTGACGGTGTCGGGGCCTCGGAGTCAGACGGGTCACGAACTGCTTCACAACGTTCCAGAGAAACACATGAAAACATCAGGAAACACCTTCACAATGACAAAGGAAGTGCTAAAGAGTGATTCGATCTGGATCCGCCTCC
This sequence comes from Macroramphosus scolopax, assembly GCA_901007825.1. Classification (NCBI taxonomy): domain Eukaryota; kingdom Metazoa; phylum Chordata; class Actinopteri; order Syngnathiformes; family Centriscidae; genus Macroramphosus; species Macroramphosus scolopax. Next base: position 1,711 of record CAAKHC010014359.1, on the reverse strand, counting down.
AATAAAAACATTCCTTCATCACATTGAAAGGGACTTTTCTGTACTCACACAGGTGGAAACGCAGACGACCACTGATGCTTCAGAACATCAGCGTGTTGCATAACTGTGAAGTTAAATTTACCACCGTTGTTTGGCGGCATGGCCGCCGAGAGAATCTGCTTCGTGATGAAGCTCACATTAAAAATGTGAGAAGTGTTCATTTAGCCACCAGCAATGACTTCAGTGTTTATAACGGGACACCGGACACAAGCTGCCAACCTGAGACTAAATAAATCAGTTCACTGTGGAGGGGATGACGGAAGGGTTCGCACAAAATGGAACGCATCCGATTTGATTCGAATGCTATATGACAGCGTATTATTAATTCAGTAATACGGGGCAGAAAAGGCCCAATGATCCGTGTCCTTGCCATTTTAATTCGACCTTCCCAGTCAATTAGGTGAGGTAATAGAAGGTGTTTATGGCCACAGAAATGAAAATGAAAACCTCCTTGGCCAAGTTAGTGATGTGAACTAATGCAGAAGTAAAAAGGTTTTCAACACAAATTGGCTAAAGGAGCATCTGTTTGATCTGAAACCCGCCGGGTTTACAGGGAAAACATGAATGATTCAGTCTTTAAAACAAAGCTAAATAATAAATATCTGGAGCCGACCGGTGACGTCCACACCAACTTCACCTCGGCAGGAACTCCCAGGGGGCCCCATTAAAACCTGCGTTCAACTCGATGTCATAAATAGTCTGAAACTGAAGGAAAGTGGTCTCAGGATCCAAAGACCTTCACACACGAAGGTCTTTGGATCCACAAGTATTTATACAAATGACTCACTAATCACTTCAACAAACACACAATCAACCACAGAGACTCTTCAGTCGTACTACAGGATGTACAGACATGCATGTTTACGGAGAGGGCGATCTTCATCGGTTGTGTCCAACCAGAGGATGCTCGTCTTCATACCGTCTCCGTATGAGAGGAAGATGGCTGGTGAATGTGACTATCATTGATTGGTCCAGCAGCTGCAGTTAGTCAACGCCTGGTAATTAAAATAATCATCAGGAACTCGTTAAGATGACCTGAAAGGTTAATAGCGGTGTTTTGGGGAAATGAACCACATTGTTCTCTGTGGACACCGAACCAATTACTGTTGGTTTGGTCCCCGAGTCATTTCGACCTCCAGACGGTCCTGCAGGAGCTGGATGTGACAGGCGGAGGTTCCCCTCATCAATCAGTCAGATCCCAGTAGGAACATTAACGGGATGATGTTGGAGATGAACAGCACACGTCAGTCCTCGGGCCCCCAGCTGTCATGGATGGGGCCCCAGGTAATTTCCCTCCGAGGTTTCGATCTTCATTTACAGTGTGTTTGCATTCCGGGGTATCGATCCAGTTCCCCCTTATGTCTCTGGGATATAAAATCTAAATCAATTATCTATAGGATAAATCAATTACTGTGATGGAAACATGGGTTTGGCAGACAGGTGGAGGTACGTATCGATCCGCCTCGTTAGTAAAACAGATCAACACGATGTTCGGCTGCTGATCGATCAGTCGACCTTCATCGTTTTCAGGCTAAAATAGTTACAACAGAAACTAAAGCGACGTTGGAGAGTAAAAGTCCAATCAGCGGTGTCTGTGTGTGTGTGTGCATGTGCCAGCGTGCGCGTGCGTGCACGTGTGTGTATGTGTCGGCAGCGGCTCCCTCACTGACTT
>CAAKHC010014358.1:19689-29976 GCA_901007825.1 Macroramphosus scolopax | reverse complement strand
AGAACAAAGTACCTGCTGCTAGCTTCATGTCTCAGAGCACAGATCCAGCTCAGAACATCAATATGGTTGATAACTGGACAACACTTGTTCTACCACACAGAGGCTGGACACCTTGCATGAAGGCAACATTAACAAAGAAAGACGTCCGTTGCATAGACTCGGTTTGGATATCAAACGTTCTACATGGTCCAGAGAACTGCACTTAAAGTCTGCTGCAGACCGGCTGATACAGGTGACACCACCAACATCTGTCACCACGTTGGACTCACTGGAAATGTGTTATAATTTCACGTTATCTTACTTTGGATCTTATTTATAATTCACTGTGACAATATCGACAATGTAAAATAAATGTTCATTTCATTTCATTTGCATTTCAGCAGATGAAACAAGAAGACATCTTTATCAATCTGCCATCAACATCAGCCACTGAGGAGGCCACACGATGTCAACACCGAGCCGCGTCGCAGCCACTGCAGGAAACACTGCGAAGGTGCCGGGAGGATCGACTCCCTACGAACACCAACGGATTCCAAAGGATCATCCATGAATCCAAAGCAGAAGAATCTTCAGGTCGATAATGATCCTGAACTTCTCACCACCACAGATCCATCAAGACTCTTTATTTCAGCTAAGACATACAGAGTCAGTGTTTGCAGAAAATATTGTGTTTTATGTTCCATGTGCAACTGATGCTTTTCTTCTCCAGTAAAATGAATAATGTATGATGGTATTCCTGATTATAATATCTTCTATAAAGACTTCCCATCCGGTGGAACACCTGCCGGTGTCTCTTCTGAAGTGAAGGAACAACCCTGAGCCTGCAGAGGAACGACTGTGAAACAGAAACTGGACGAACCAGGACTGGACTTCACTGTCTGATGACGACATGAACAACAACCTGTTTATCTAAGATGTTTTCCATTAGACAACCTTTATTGACGATTCCCTCCTACAGACAGATTTAGCCTGCACGTCCGGGATTAATCGGGATTAAATATGTTGCCGTGAGATGATGTGCTCTGATAGCTGCGCCGTCCTACCTTGTCGTTGAGATCGAGGACGTAGGTGCTGTGTCTCCACTTGGTGAGGACGATGGGGTCCTGCTGCTTCCTCTCCAGGCTCCGGCTCTTTGGGGCCTCGCCAGACTGCGGGGAGATGTTGTACTGCAGAGAGAGAGGGGGGGGGCTAAAGTTTAGACTCTCCAGAGTTATTCTAGGTCACCCTTCATGTCCGCTCCTCTCCCCTACCTCTCCTTTCACTGTCCACAGCAGCATCGGGGAGAGGGACTCTCTCACAGCACCAGCATCGTCTTCTCACAGTCACCTGTGATGTCCCCTGAACGTTTCCATGTCTGAGCTGCTGTCCACTCGTCTACGAATGGATCGGTCTATTCTGATCGGCGCTAAAGCCTCAAGATTAAGAGGTAATGAGCCACTAATAGTCTGTCACCTGGAATTTCACACCAACTGGCTCCTCATCCACTTACATTACAGAAACAACACCGCAGAGGGTGGAGGGGTGAAGGTAACACCGGGTATCGGGGGTGTTATAGGAGACCTTTACCTTTGGCAACTCCCATTCTGACCTGGATCCGTCAGCGCTGTAGTAGTAGGGTCGACCCTGCTCATCCACATGCTTTATCCACTGCAGACACAAACACAAGCAAAACATAAACAAACACATTTGATCGGAATAAAACTGGCAAGAGAGATCAGAGCACACTAAAGCGTGCCCTGGGCCCTCGAGAGCTACAGCGGGCAGCACCTTCTCCTGGGTGTGTTCAGAGATGTAGAGCGTGTGTCCATGCTCGTCCAGCTCCTCGGACCAGCCTCTAGGGGGCGACCCGTACTGGCTGTCGGACTGACTCGAGTGGGTGCTGTGGCAGTTCTCCTCCGAGGAGAGCAGCTGGTAAGACAAGAGACAGAGGGCCTGATGATGCACACGTTACAGAACATGAAGAATGTTACAGTGTTTGAATGGAGGAATCTTCCTCCACTCTACAGAATACTGCAATACACCAAACCACCACATGAGGGCAGACTTGGTCAGTTTGAAGGGAAGAACCACCTGACAGGAAACAATTACTTCCTCATATAAAAGTCATTTTGTTTCTCTGCCTCCATCAATCACTTTAACTGACCGCCTGTGTCTGATAAAGAGTTCTAAATCCCGAGTGTCAGCAAGTGATCATTCTTTAAACTGGCCATATTCATGTGACCTGGTAAGAAGCCAGCTGAGTCTGGTAGAAAGAAGTCACAAGGTCACCAAAACAAATGACCCCATATATCTGCTGCTGTCCCAGGTTTTCTTCACCTCACTCTCCGCTGTGCCTTGGCTGTCTCCCCGAATGCTGCTGGTGCTGCCGCTGGTGTCCCGGGTCCGTGGAGGTTTCCAGGTGCGCTCTCCGGACCCCCGGTTGTAGTAGAAGAACCTGCCGCTCAGGTCTTTGTGGGTCTCCCAGTCGCCCAGGATGTGGAGAGGAGAGGTGGAGGGGACGGGCGGCAGGCTGGACTGAGAGATCTTCAGCTCCTGGAGGTTGGTGTAGACCGGCGAGTCAGACCGGCCCTGACCTGTAGGCGACGTCGTCTGGAGGAGGAAGAAGAGGAGAGTGGAGGTCAGGATTTTATCAATGATCTGAAAATGTTCCTGTTCACTTCCACTCTGACATCCGACATTCACCTTTACAACTCAATATACAAATGCAATGACCCCAACCTGCTAAACAGAAACCAAAGTTGTGTTTCTACACTTATGTAAGTGAGGAATGAAGAGGAGGGTGGCGAGGCCTCTGACAGTCTGCAGAGCAGGATGCAGCAGCTGATCAAAGCAGTTTCCACATGTGGCTCACAGACACTTTAAACCACATCGGTGCGATTGAGATCAGCTCCTCCAGCTCGATGGCGTTATCTCCATTACTTCATTATTCATCAGCTTCTATAAACAGCTGATGGTGTTAGCATGCAAGCAACTCAGGACAGACACAAAGTGTTTTTAGCCCTGAGAGCTGATGAATATGTCATTTTAGGAATGTTGGCCAAAGATTGCAAAAGAGAGAGAGAGAGATATCCTATTGATGCAGTAAACTTCCCACTGAACACCGACTCCCAGAGTCAATGCAGACACTTCAAAAGATTTTATCAGTGCGATTCAAAAGCCTGGCAACATCCAAAGGTCACTGCACAATAGCTAGAGAGCTAAGTTTCCATGGTTACGGCTAAACGCATTCAAGGTTCTTCTGAATGATATTTTTGGGATCTTGGAGCTGCACGGAGGCTCTGAGGCTGATGCCAGCACCAGACTTCCTGCAAACCGAGTGGATGGATGCCCAAACCCAGAGAATTAGACATGAGAGCATATGCCAGCACCGCGGCTCTGCCACACTGGTTACCGGTGAGGAATGTGGAGGGCAGTCAACTGTTTGAACTGTTTTCAGGACACAGATGGGACTTCCTGCTGGTCCTGGAATAACAGGAATATGTTTCACGTGAATTATTATCGAACATCCTGCACACATGCCGGAGCAGAGGAAAGGTCTCAGCGGCCTCCTGCTGCTCTCAGTTAGCTCGGCCTGCTGGTTGCTCTGCTCCAGTCCGACGGACTGAAAGTGATCGAGCATCGAGGAAGCCGCCCGAGAGAGGACGGCCTGAACCGGGCTGCCTTCATCAGTCACAACCTGAGCGGAGCCAACGTGATGCAGCTTTAATTGGGTACTTAGGGAATGATGTGGTAAAGCAGATGATTAAGTATTGCTGAAGAGTCAGGCCGGGGTCGACTCCATTAAAATACCTCTCAGGCTTCAACCAGAAGAGGAGTATTTAACAAGCTGTAGCATCTGAACAGTATTTACCTGGTGTCCACTTTCAGTCAGGACGTCATATAGGAATCAATCATCAAAACTATTCAACCTCATGCAGGACATCTAGAACAGGTCACAATGGGACGGAGGCAGAGACACCCTGAGGCGACACTTCTAATATCAACTTAACCACATCCATCAAACTCCACACTTCCAGGTTTTCTGTTACACATGTGTAACATCCTGATGGCATCAGGAGAGCTTCTCCACAGCTACAACAGGAAGCACCATGATGAGAGAAAGGATCTTAATGTGTCAGATAGGTGGTGCTTCTTTAAAGGCAGAGGCATGTTGGAACGATCACTTTCTACCAAACGCTGCACAAGTATTAACGTCTATCAGTGGCCACACTGAAACACACAGGGCTGAACGTTAACAGATTGGTGATACGTTGATCTACGTTGGAGTGAGGCAACCTTTGTACCCAGAGTTAACAGAAGAGGAGATGATGAACTGCTCCCTCGAAACTGAGCAGCAAACCCAAAATAGAAGTGATACCAGGAGACAACGGGTGCCCTCGTTTGTAGAAATGGACGGTTCTCTATCTACCGGGAGGGAAAGTCTTACGCAACCCACCATATGCTGAGAGGTGGAAGTCCAAATCCATCTAAATGTTTAATTGGACCCAACATCCAAGTCTTTTCCTGGCAGACTTTAGTCCAACGGTATCTGTTGGCAGATCCGTGTGAGGACCTCAGCGATGCTGGCTGGGATCGAATTCAACAGTTAATAGAAAACAAAGCTGGCGCCGCCTGCCAGCGCCTGATGGAAAGTTGTAAATGAAGAGGGGGGGGAAAGCAGCTAAATTAATTGTTACAGGATGAAACTAATCCGTCAGGGTTGGCAGAGATAACAGAGTTCTCAATGATTCTGAACCCGTCAGCTGAACTGGAGGAAAATCACCATTGAGGAACAACAAGCTTCGGTGACGTCACCATAGTTACGGATCAGTGATGGACACTTGATTAACTACAGAACATTTTACTACAGAACATTTCATGTGAATGTAAACGACCATGAAAGCACATGACACATACACCACGTTCAGCAGTAAGAACCAACCAACCTCCATCAGCTTCCTCCTTGACAAACAGCCAATCTAATCCCTCGATGGAGCGAACAGACCGTCAATCATTTAAAAAGATGATTCTCGGTTGGAACACTGAGGTGACACTACAACAGTGGAGAGTGAAAGGAGTGCAGACGGTGTTGATAAAGGACCGGTCAGTTCTCCTGACTGATAAATGAAGCAGTTTCCTCCTAAACTTGATTTAGGTGAATTAAAAGTGATCAATGATAATCAGTCTCAGCTGTAATGAAGCGTTTCTATCTCTGTATCTGCAGCTCTAAGCACAGTCCACGTATCTTCATCTTCCTCTCTGAAGGTCTGAGTCACCTTGGATCCGGGGCCGCACACAAACACCTCGTCATCGTCCTCCCCGGCTCTCCTGTAACCTCTGAATGTACAGAGCGCCCGACGCATGGTGACGCACCGCAGCCAACCGGTGGGGCCACAAACACGCCGACCGCGGTGGCTTCACCTCGCTCCGACAGTCAGTCTGTCCCTCCGGCTGCGTAACGGACCCGATGAAGGTGGCAGGAAATTGCGTTTGTGTCAGATGCAAAGAGGAACACGATCTTTCTACCTCTCAGTCGCAGTGCATCAACTGCTCTGACACAACAGGAAACGGTGCTGAAAGTCAGACCTTCCTTCATCAGTGTGTCTCTGGGTGTTTGCATTAGACAGGGAACTGATGGGCGAGCTGACAGACAGACTCCACGAGGGTTCCAAGGAAGGATAACACGGATCACTACCGGTGCTTCACCCTTCACTTGTCTTTTACTGGAACGATATAAATGTGAACGTAAAGCTGCAGCAGCAGAAATCAGGACGGACAGACTAAAGCAGTGTTATCAACTTCTCTCCAAATAAAGTTCTTTGCAACGTTCTGCAGATTTTTCAACATCACATTACTTGTATGTTTGACTATTACAGGATTAGTTTGTGATCTGACAGGTGGAGATGAGGCCTGCCTATAAAGCTGGACTCTCACTCCCCGCCTGACTCTTCATCCCTCCCACCTGTTCATGCTGTATTCTCAGAGGTGAGTTTGAAGTGAATACTAAGCTGCAGAGGGCTGGGAGGCAGGAGATCCAGTCCAGGGGTCTCTGACAGGTAATTAAATCGGGAAAGGACGCAAGGGGGCGGGAGGGTGTGCTCATCCAGCATGGAAGGAGAGAGGTGTAAAAGAGGGATGGATGGAGTGAGTGAGATAAAGGACAGGAATGCGGAGGGAGGTGGACGTGTTGTTGAATACAGAGCAGCAGCAGCTGATAGCAGCAGCAGCAGCAGCAGCAGCAGCAGCTGATAGCAGCAGCAGCTGATAGCAGCAGCAGCAGCAGCAGCAGCAGCAGCAGCAGCAGCAGCAGCTGATAGCAGCAGCAGCAGCAGCAGCAGCACGTCTGCATGGCTGTGATGAATGAGTTTAAGACTACAGGCCTGTACAGTATAGAATCACCATACACTGCATTAGAATGCATTACGCAGCCTGGAGAGTGTCGGCACACCCAGTGGGGACGAGTGATTAATTCAACTCAGAGGACTAATGGAGGATGTGAAGGCAAAGGAGCAGACAACTGATTAGAGTCAGACAACTGATGACAATTGGCTAATGAGATTATTCTCTGCTGCCTGGAACACACTTTACTGTGGTTGTTGTATTTATTATTATGCTGGGAATACTTTGTTTTCCGTTCCCCCCCCCCTCAGAGAGTCCATGCAGCCTCCTGTTCCACTGCGCTTGTACAATCACTAGAAAAGGCCCGTGTCTGTCATTGTGCTGCAAATTAAACCATAAATAATTCTGTGTGTAAATAAGTGCAGGTCAGGGGGAAGTCAGGAGTGACGGCAGCTTGCAGTTGCACCGTGCGTCCACTAGGTGTCTCCCTGGGGTTAGGATGGAGGACAGGGAGCAGGTGGGTGTGAGTCTCCATCAAATGTATCTGACCATGAGGGAACCCGTGTGAGGGGGAGGGGTTTCTGTCTGAGCACACATGGTAACCCATTCTACTGCATCCCCACGCTGCTCTTTGAGACACTTCGCACATGTGCAGCCATTTGCACCATCACAGCCTCCTCCTGGGTGCATCACGTGGTTGGTGTGTGATGGACTTTACGGATGTGGAGGATGTCGCGTGCGTTCGGTGCATCTCTTAATTCAAAGTGTTTGTTGCCGACAGAAAAAGTGTCACGAGTGCTCGCATGAAGAATCAGGAGGATTTAAGGAGCTTAAAAAAAGTACAAACCACACTTATTATTAAACCTGCTCGCTTGCTGCTTAACATAAGTGTGACTGCCGGCTTGTAAGTGACATGCAGCTGCATCGGCTCCTCACTGGGAAGGTGTCTTTGATTCCTGTGAGACTTGTGGAGGTTCTTCTAAACGTTCACACATAGTTTCATCTTCTTCTTTTGTAGGAGCAAGAAGCAGGACTACAGGGGCCAAACAAAGATAAATGATGTTAGTTGTACCACAACTCTTGATGTTAATGTATTTTAAATACCAGGTTTAATCCTTAATTATACACATTAAGCTTCCAGTTTGGGGTCAACAACCTAAAACTGAAGCTGACACTGTTTCATGTACAGTATGGAGGCTGCTGGCTGTGTGTACGCTGGGACCGACGTGTTCCAGTGTCGGTGTGTCTATACTGACATTCAACTCATCAGATATCAGGAGGACGTCTCAGATCCAGGTACTGATCAAACATCAGTGGACCTTATCACAGGACAGCATTGTTCACTTCCTGTTTCCATCTGAGTTTTACAATTGCAACCATGTCGCATTCAATCTGCATCAACCTCGACTAACGTAGCACCCCTTCCAACCACGTCACCACAAACCAACCAACATACCCTCCTGGATCGAAGTCAGAATGATAATAACATCTCTCGTTTCATGTATTTATTACACCAGCAGTGATGAATGATCTTTTATCGTGTCACCGAGGTCGACTACATCAGGACATGTGTTCGTTCCCTCTATTACTGTTAGGTAATGTGACTGTGTAATTGAATTAGATGAAAGCAGGTTCAAGAACGTGCTCCTGGGTGTCTGGAGAGGTGACACGAAGGCTGAGGGATTCGTGACCATGGAGACGTCCAGCCAATGAGGCGGTTGCAAGAAGGAGTGTTTGATGATGCTGTGGGGGGCGGGAGGGAGGAGGAAGCACGCCACCTCACGCTGATGCATGAATCCACTTCTGTTCTTTTGTCCTCAGCCCTCTCATCTTCCTCCAGTGACCTCTCTCTGTTTCCCCTGCTTACAAGCAGCTCGTGTCCACCCTCTTCCTCGGCTGCGTCTTGTGATAATCCTGCACCTCGTTGACCATCTCCCGGCGCTCCTCTTTCCCTCAGCCAACGCCCCGCCGCCCCCACTCCTCGTCTCCCTCTGCTCCAGGTGGTATGATGCTGTTGATGATGGTCGTGTCCATATGACCGGATTAACCTACATTTCCACCTCGATGAGCATCAGTCAGACCACATTCGCCGAGTCCTCCATCATCACATTTGTGGCATTTGGCAAGCCGAACCCTACAAACCCTCTCCTCACTGACGGAGGAGGACAAAGGAAACACAGAGAATCCACACAGCCGCAGAAAATGACCTCACCATGAAGACGGTTTGCTTGTTTACACGGAACCAAACCGGTCCTCAACATATACCAGGGAATATGGTGTTACTGGTTGATTAACCTCTCGACAACCAGCATCCAACGGGGGTCAGATATGGAAAACCGACGATGCAATGAAAACAACTACGATGTTCATGTGCGTATGAGTGTGATATTTATATTGACGCCTCCATCAGACAACCAATTAATAAAAGAACAGGAAGCAAGTCATCTATGAAGCCTCATTAAACTCCACTGATTGTTGATATTGTCACAATAATTCTCCAGTATTCTCCATCGGACGTCTGCACACATGGAAACGTTTTGGTATAAAACTGGCGGCTGCACTCTGACCTTTGGTTCAGAACTTGAATTGACCCAATAGGGACCTCCGTGTCCTCTCCACGGCCTCTGTAACAGTACTTCCTACTCCCCTTCTCTCATGTCTAGACGGAGTTTCAGAACAAATTGTGCCGATGACCGACGCTGAATAAACGGTGCCATTTCCAGAGAGTTTGTAAAGTTTCGTCCTTGCGCAGCAATTTTGTTAATGATGGAAATAAAATTGTTGCTATTTCCAAGTAGCCCGGGACACCTTTTTAACGCCCAACCCTTAAGTAAACACAGCCGGGATAATGGCCCCCCAGTGTGTGATCTTAGATCGCATGCCGGCATTCTGTACTAACAGGCATGACGGTGTAGCGGCTGCGCCCCCTTTTACACAGACTGGAATCAGCGCTGTGACACCCTCTGCTGCCAGTTTAGGGGGTGAACATTCTGCCCCCCCCCCTCCATTCGCTCTGCATTTGTACAGAAGAGTCAGATGGAATAACGGAACTATTCGCCCCTGGCTGTGTAAAACGGTCCCTAGAAAAGCATCAACATGAGCACAATAGAAGATGCGAGCAGACGCACTGCAGCTCACAACCAGTTCCAGCTTTCACTGCAGGTCAAACGGGCATCTTAAAAAAGATTGAACAGTGCGCGTGGGAAGAAAACATGTTACACTTTGCTCACAAATGCAACTGCAAGCTCACTCAGTACGTTTCCATGGGCAGCTTACCCGATAACGCAATTACCTCCTACCACCAGCTGTGACCCCCTGCTGTGGCTTATCCGAAAGTACATGTCGGAGAAAACATTCGAGAAACAATCGAGAAACCGGCCGAAGCATTGCTAACTCCGATCCGCTATGTGGCGCTGGAGCGCTTTTGGCCGCGGTGAGAGTAGAAGAAGAGCGGTGAGCTTAGTAGAAGCGTAGAAGAAGAGCGCCGACCGCGTTCGATTATAGTCTTTAATATAGTATTTCTTCAAGCTTTAACCACAGATTCATGACAGGTGGTAGCCATGGTGTCGTTTGACGTCGTCCTGGAACAACGCCTCCTTTTATTGCGTCGCTCGTGCTGTCTTCGTCTCCTTCCATGTCCGGGTGAAAGTCGCCGGCGGAAATAGTCGCGCATGCGCAGACTGCGTTTCTCGTTACCAGTTTACATTATGTTGGCATCGAGCAACCATCGAGCAACTACCGAGTTACCCAGGTGCGCTTATCCGGTAACGAGAAACCCGATGCTTGTCCGATGCTGACTCGATGTAACTGATATGCCCCTGTTTACATGAATTTGCATAACCCAGATCTTGTCCGGTAGTTGTCTTGTACGATGCTAATTACTGCATGTAACCGCACTGACTGATACAGAGGTCAGCAAAACATGAGCAGTGGTGGTGATTGAATGGGGGGGGGGGGGGGAACCTGGAG
>CAAKHC010014357.1:0-23502 GCA_901007825.1 Macroramphosus scolopax | reverse complement strand
TGTGTGTGTGTGTGTACACCCCCCCACACACACCACACACACACACACACACACACACACACACACTATTGGATGGAATGCCCCTTGGCTGTTCAGCGCAAATAACACATCAATACATCAGCCGTGTTGTTTCAGTGCAACACACAAACACACAGACAAACACAAACACGCACACGCTGTATGAAAACACACAAAGCGTCACTCAGTTCTGTATCGAGCTGCATTGACCAAATGCAGCCGAGGTGTGTGTTGTGTATGTGGAAATGTTGGATGTTAAAATAAAGTTCCATGATTACATGTTTTTTGTTTTTTTACTGTTCACCACTATAAGAGGCCCAAAGTTAGGGAGAAACATACTAAAGCAGAGATGACAGGGAAAGTTCCTACTAGCAGGTTTTTATAGACAATTAACCACATATACACACACAAGCTTTTTTTGTGCAGGATATAGGTGGATTGTGATCTTTGCACAAGCACACACATGCACACACATGCATAGGCTGCTATTGCACACTTTCACCGCACATCTTGCCTGAGGACCTTCAGTTAACAATGTGACTCACAATAGCCCAAACTTTAATGTAGCAGTTAAAGCATGTTACTGTTGTTGTGTGACGATCATGTACAGCAGCAGTACAAGTGCGACCCTGCGGGGGAAAACACCTGAATTAAAACAGCAAATGTGGAAGCACAAACGGTTTTCTATCTCGTTCATTTTGCCCTTTTACATTTGCCCTACTTCTCTCTGTCTTTGTTTCCTCCCCATTTCTCTTTGTGTGAACTGTGATCTTACTTCACCCGCTCTGAAGAGGCCGAGTTGTAGCTTTAAGTGTTGCTTGGAAATGTTCCCCGGTGCTTTTACGAGGGGAAACAGTGTGGCGTTTTCACTGCTAGAGGCTTGCTGGTATTACAGCTGACCATGCCCCCGATGCTCACTCACTACTTCCATCCACATACAACACACACCTTTTTCCCTGAACCCCCTATTTGGCCGCCATGTCACATGCTTTCATTTATACGTCACTTTGAATACATGGTAGCCCCTCCGTGGAAAAATACACCATACAGTTTTTTCACCTTTCTCACTCACTCTTACCTTCAGTTTGCACTTGTCTGATTATTACAACAGCATCTCTCCGCCTCCCCCTCGTTTTTTTTTTGAAGAAGAGGGTGTCTTTTGTGCTGTGATAGAATCCTCAAAGTCCTGCCTACCACAGAGGAACAGGTATTATATCACCCCGTGGCCTATAAATGCAGCTAAGTGGAACCATTTTGACACAATATAGCAGCAACAACGGCAGATTAAACTTGAGTTGAATGCTAACCCTCGCACAGTTGCACACTCATACATGCACATGTGCGCACAGCACTACCACATCAAAAATATTTGGCCATTCATTGCTCAACCAACTACCCATTTTTCATATCTGTCATGATCCACACATTCTCCCTTTCCCTTTGATTTTTTTTTCTTTCATGAGACAGTCTTTTTTCCCCATATTTGGAGCCAGTGCAGATTTTTGCATAGTTTTGACTTTTCCCTGGATACTGTCTTTTCACCAGTGGCTGCATGGCTTTGCTTTTGAATTGAACCAGATCAGTTTATGGCCAGACAAAGGTACAGCCTCTGTGTACGTTGGAGAGGGAAAGCACGGAGGGAAATGGGACGTGTGTGCTTTATGATGGCCATCATTGGCACACATGTCCTATTTCCAGCTCTCTTTTATTGTTATCATAGCCACAGCTATGGCTCACTGCATGCTCTTTAGCAAATGATACACCTGGCTCCGAATACTCAAGCTATTGACTCAAGTGTGCCCGCAGGGCTTTATAATGTGTGCATCTCTGCATACAAGAAAAGACGTGTCATTAATTGCAATTTCATCATATTTTCTCAATGAATAAAGTCCGTCTTTAGCTGATGCAGCATTTTCTCGAATTATTTCCAGATCGCCTTCATGCAGCCAGTGTTGTTTCTTTCTATTCAAACTCAGTTGACAGTACAACTTAGTCTCTACGCCACAAGGCACATGTGTTTGTGTGTGTCCAGGCAGACGGCAGAAAATGACTCCAGATCTCTATCTCTCTGCGTTTAAGTCTAGAGTGCTCTGATTAAACACAACCACAGAACAATTTACTCGTTGTAAGACCCTCCGATCAAACCGCTGATTTCCAACTCCGTGTCATGTTATTTTGCCATGGCAACACTGATTATCAGCGTTTTATTTTTTTTTCCTGCATTTTAATTTTTAACATCTTGACTCTAAAAAGTTGGCTTTGATATTTTATTCAGTGGCGTATGCCGGTGTCATCTGCATTCCCTTTGAAAAAGTCCTCATTGTTTTCTTATGCAGTCTATAAATGTCATATCCATGTCATATCTTGTAATTTCACTGTGTGTAATTATGAGATATCATCTTTACCTACAACACCATCTGATCGCTTGCACATGTGTTTGGAGTACAGTAACAGCTCCTGCAGATGCAAACAGATGTGTGTTTGTGTGATAGCCTGCATCTGTGTTCATACGTGCCTTTGTTATTGCAAGCCATGCTACAAAGCAAAGGGCTCTGTTTATAGCATGCATTTACAATTTATCAAATAAATGGGATGCCTTCATGTGGCCTGGGTCTGGCTCTCAGGCAGAGCAGCGTAGTTTTCCACAGGAATAACAGCCACTGAACAAGCAGCCCATTGTAGCCACAGCCAGCACCGGGACCCCCAAGGTGCGAATTAATGATTGACCCCTGATGTAATCAGGATAAATAGCTCCCCGTAAAAAGAGAAAGAGATGGTGAGAGGAACAGAGAGAGAAAGAACAACATAAGGAGCCAGGGAGAGGAAGGCACTATCTGGCCCTAGTGTTTTTTAAGAAGCCCGCAGGGAGACGAACCTAACATCTCTTTCTGGGTCTGTTGAGAACCAGAGCTAACATACAGATGTTAGAAAGCAGCTTAGTCGTCAGTTTTCACACTCTTTGTCTCCGTTGTCATCGTCCTCTACACTTATCTCACAGAGTAAAGGAGCCTCTATGCAATCTAAAAGATTCCCAGTTTTCTCCTCCTACTTTTTTATGAATTAAAAACAAGTCGCGACTGGGTGTTGTATTAATATCCGCCTTTGTTTACCATTTATGCCTTACTTCACTGCTTCAAGTGTCACCACAAAAGATGTTTTGTTCATTCGAATTAAGAAGGGATGTTTTTTTTTTTTCTTCTCTTTCTCCTCAATTATTTGACGTAACAATCTGCGCATTTGTCTTTCTTTGTGCACAGAGGCTCTTAAAGCCAAATAGTATTTAATAGATTTTCCGAGGCTGTCTCTCTGGTTGTCAAAATTGCTCTCAATGGGTCAAGTGCCAGTGAGAGTGGGGCAGTGAAAAGGGAGCGAGTGAAAAAAAGTGTTTAACAGCCAGAAAACACTTTTGATTGTACAGAGGGAGCAGCACGCTTGGTATGAACCCCTATGAAACAGTGATCATTAAAAAAAAACGGGTTCTTTTCCAGGCAAAATCACTGGATGACGCAAAATCAGTCATAAAAGGCTGGGTTTTACTGCTCTAGCTTTATATGATAAGTTTCCCGGAGCTGCATGGACAGGCTGCAGGGTTGCCAACAGTGAAAAGCCCTTGTCCCATGCTTTCATAGTTTCACATTTCACATTTAAAACTTACATGTCAGTAAATTTAACAACTTTCACAGTCCTCATCTGTCACCGGGCAGAAACCCAAATATTTATCAAAGAACAAAGAGTGATGCTCTGTACTATGAATGCACTCCTATATAATTCCAGTGATGGTTTCTTTGCTGAAAGGTTTTTTTTTTTTTTGATCAGCTCAATCCTTCTCAAATTTATCAGCCTCTTTGTTATCTGCCTTATTAGGCAGACAACAAAAAATAAATATTAATATACTCACATAACACTCGTTTAAAGGCCATGTTGCAGCTCCAGCTCTAACTTGGGAAGCAGTGGCATGTTTGGCAGCGGGCTAGTTGGAGGCTAACGCAGGGAGAGAAGTTGATTGGAAACACTCCTGCTGTAATTGTGGACCTAGTTAGCCCACTGATTCACAGTCCTTGTGTTTAGATAGTAAAGCTGCAGTGGTTCTTTGACTAAAGACACCAGGAGTGGGCTAGAGAAGATCACATGGAGGCGCAACACAAAAACAGACTTCTTGCTTTAGTAGGCATTTCTCACAATATTGTAGTCTGATTGGAATAGTCATATTTTAAAGGTATTGTTGTGGTAACAGTATCAAACATTTGGAAGGGCTGGTATGTAATATGGTGACGTCCTCCTTGGAGTTCCCTCCTCTCTCGTTTGACAACAATGTGATGTTGCAAACTGATCTCAGGCCAAAGTGTGGAATACACCCGCCAGTCCACTAGAGGATATTGTGTCAGTGTCATGTTTTGCCAAAGCCTGAAAACTACATGCTTGTACGAAGGTTAAATACTAGCAGAGAGCGATACATAAGCACAAGCAGGGGGAAGAATCAGTGCAGTGGTAGGCGAGTGCATCTCTTGACTATACAGATATATACTCCACATCCCGCCACGTCAAAGAACGATGATCCCACCTCGACAAATAGCACAAGACACCCTTTGATGTCTTTGTGTTAATAGCTACATTATTATATAAGTAACCTTGTGCATCGATATCAGATGAAAGCGTCACAAAGTGTTGAAATGTGACGACCTGGGCATGAGAATGGGCAAGATATTTATAGACGTAAATGGAAGGGAACACAAATAATGTGATGTTAGAGATTCCACGTGCTCCACATAGACAGCACATGCTCTATTTGTACGTGCTCATTTCACAAACCTTCACTGTCCACATGAAAACCCCTAATAACACACTCACTACATGAATGAAGCTTAAAGTAAAATGCACATATTCACACACACTTGCAGTGCTCATCATCATTTTCACTCACGGTGGACTTGTGGGATCGTGGAGCCTGGGCACAATCATGTTGTCAATCTCTGAGCGTAACTATAACGATAGGTGGCGAGGCTAACCAGACAAGTCATCGGCTTTGCCATTACTTGTAAGATGAGTCCTGGCAGAAAAACAGTCGCTGTGATGGAACTGAGAACTTTTCCATCAAGGACTTGGCTGACCTTAACGCTTTTTCTCTTCCTCTGTCTGGCTCTTCTCAGATAGCCTCTGGTGTATCTGCAAACTCAGCATTTTATATCTGAAGGCCATAATATGAATTGGTATTCTTTTTCTGAGGACCCCAACATTTTCTACACACAGTCTGTTTTTATAGCAGTTTAGAGGTTTTGTAAATTGCAGTGATCTTTTTAGGGTCAAGAAGTCTCTGGATGAGAAGTGCTCTACTTTATTTAAGTCTCTCTTTTTCAAGCACTTAGATTAATAGTTAGAATGTGCTTGTTAAAACAGATTTTCTCTAATGCGTATCGCATGGTTGTGCAGTTGAGAGAGTTATATTCTCATGAGTGATGCTCATTGCATGTCGGTCCCAGTATACCTCTTCTAACCGCCTCTAACGATCGTCTCTGTATGTCTTCCAGATGACAGCGAGGCGGTGGACAGCATGTACGACACAGTGGCCGACCTCCCGGGTTTAGCAGGCATCGGAGGTGGTGCCGACAGCCCAGAAGACGACGTAGACGACGGTGTCATCAACATGTCCCCCTTACCCTCACCGACCCCTTCCCATCCAAACAACAACCACCACCACCTGCTGCACCCCAACATCTACACCACCCACCACCACCTTCATAACAACAGCAACAGCAGCAGCAATGACCAGGACTTCACCACACCCAAGGAAGGCTCGCCCTACGAGGCACCTGTCTACATTCCTGATGACATTCCGATTCCCGGTGAACTGGAGCTGCGGGAATCCTCAGTGCCCGGCGCCGGCCTGGGGGTTTGGGCAAAGACTCGCATCGATGCCGGCGAGAGGTTCGGTCTGCACAGCTCGCTGCATCACGGAGCCTCAAGCAAAGACAGCTCTTTCGGATGGGAGGTAGGAACCGTTGTTTTATATAAAAAGAAAAGAAAGAAATGATTTGCAATGAAACTGTCTATCACCTATGATACATCTTGTGTCACAAACACAATTATATGTACAATAAGATATACGAGAGGAAAGAGAGTCAGAGGCCGGGAAGTAATACTGAAGAGGGTAAGTGACGAATGAGCCGCTCTTCATTCACACATCTCCGGCAATCACGGTTCATTCACAGGCATCTATCTCATCATCAGCGTAGATGCCCGTTCCATTTGCATCCCCCGTGTGATTGGACCTCATCTTTGATCGTGCACACACACACACACATGCTAAACGCCAGAAATCCAGAAGCACAGCGATGTCAGATGGAAAAATCTGGCTGATTAGTGGAGGTATCAGCTTTTCTGGGCTACGGTCCGAGCGAGCACACTCATTTGGTCACGCCACCCGATATGGAAATGGGAGAAGCGTGGTCCATTGCGACGGCAGCATATTGAACTATTAATTTTCATTTCAACATGACATTAGAGGATATTGAAGTTGCTTCAGTAAGCTCATTAGGGGGAAAAAAAGAACTCTCCCTCTCCATGTCTCTCTTTCTCATATGTCTAATCAGAGATGAAATATACTGGCCTGCTTTCCATTTCACTGCCTCCTTCACTTCTTATTTTTAGGGACCGACCCTTCACTACTACAGCTTCTGTCATGTGATTGTTGTAGTGTAATTTGAATCAGAAGACCTCCTGGTGTTTTTTCTACCAAATCATGAATTCCTTTTCTTTTATTTTGAAGAGTTGTAGAAGCATGTGGGTGATTACAGCATACCAGCGCATGCTATGTGGTAGTGTGTTAGGTTGCGCATTTTCCTTTTTTAAACTTCCATATTACGCCTGAGGTGCAAAGGGCAACTCTCCAAAAACTACACTATACATCACTTTCATGTTTTCCTTTTTTCTCACTCCTCCTCTTTCCCGTTTTACTCCCAAGACTACCGATTAATGAATATTCATGAGCCTTGGCCTGCAGACAGGAAGGCCGACTTCAGCTCCAACAAGATACATTCACACACATGCTCCCAGAAATGTCCTGGCACACGAGCAAACTCATGCTGACCTGGCTGAAAAACGGGAGTATCATTACATTGGCACACTTTAAGGTGTCCAGTTATTTTAGCCAATATTTCATCACTTTTGAAGGAGGACTTTGATTTTGTCAATGCACTTTTTGTGTGTGCGAGCGATGCGTTATATTACGAACACAAAGCATCACTGTCATCCTGGTTTCGCTTCAAGGTTAATTATTTGATCTTTGCTTCCCAACCTGTCAAAAAGGAGCGATTGATCCGTCTTCCCCCCCCCCCCCGTGCGTCCTCCTGAATGGTTGTTGGAGGACTGACTCGGGCTCAGGCTGTATTATTTTTATAAGATGTCCCGTCTGGTTTGGGGCTGGAACCCTTCAGGGGCTATCCTCTCGCAGACTCTTATCACAGATAGTCATAACAGCCAGCCTGTTGATAGTCATCAACAGACTCCCCTAGGAGCCCCACACACCCCCTTTCTCCCTCACTTTCACCAACTACCCCTCTGCTCATCTACTACTTCTAGCCTTAGACAAATAGACAGGCAGGCGGAGAGAGAATTATAGCTATGTGAAGAAAGATGTTAAAAGTAATGTGAGTAGGAGAGAAAGAAAAGAGGATGCAAGAGAACGTAATTCTCATAGCATTAGAAATGCAGGAGGGGCGCAGTACCCTCCCCTGCCAAAACAGTGGACATGTTATGAGAGATAATAAGTGATGTCATCTGAGATCTCTGCGGTGTAAATGTGATCATGTCTAGCCAAGACCTCGCACATTATAGTCTTCCTATTTAGTTAGGAAGACGAAATTAGATGATGTAGTGGATGTTGTTATCACAGTTTAACTCTGCGTCCGTTTTATTATGAATTAACAATAGGTTGCTGACTGGTACAAAAAAAGGCTTCAAATATTGTTTTTCATTTTTACTATCATTTGTCGGTAATTCTTAAAAACCAGGGAATCACCGAAATTGCAGGTACAAGATTTCACCAGTCAACAATGATATACGCCGTCTGAAGTAATGCACTGAAATCCAAAACAGTTTAACTACATTGACTGCATTTTTGTGGATTTTTTACTAAGACTGGCAATAACTCATTATGTTGGCTTTGCAAGCACCGCGGTCTACCAACATAGCCAAACGGCTTTAACAATCACATGGTGGACGCTGGAGTGCTTTTGGGTATGTGAGTGGAAGAGTGCAGATTGGCGGAGGGAAACAGGGAGAGGACTGGGGAGAGCGAAGGAGAGCAGAGAGGAAGCCTACTATTGTCTGTCCTGGGGCGTCGGGGACTGGAAGAGGTGTTAATTCAGACTCATTTCAGCGAGACGGACAGCTCAATCTAAGCGCTGCTTCGCTGCAGGCCATGGCCATTCTCTTCTGTCTCATACTCCCTCTTTGGGAGAGCGCGGAGTCATCTATTTAAAAACCATTATGCTCCCCCTTTAGCACAACATGATAGAACGACGGGGCCCCTGGTCTACTGTATGTGTGTGTCTCTGTACGTGTGTGTGTGGGTTCTTGTGTGTGGGTTGGTTCGTCTGTGTGTGTGTGTGTGTGTGTGTGTGTGCAGGGCTGCCAACCCCTCAGGATAGAAAGGCCTGAGCAAGCCGAGTGAGGCGAGGCCCTCAGAGAGTCCAGTGTGCGTATCTACTGTCAGACTGACTGCTGCTATTATCTGGCTGGTAGATTGGTCTGACTTCCCTATTGATAGAGACATGTCATGATACAATGGCTGGAGGTATTGTGCACTTCACTGACTGGCATTGAATTGACTCACTGATCTAACTCCCTTGGGTGTTCAGGTGGCAGCAGAAAGAACAACACATCTGTGGATGTGTTTGGCAAAGGCAGTGTATGTGAAGTAACTGGAAATTAGAACCGCTGGTTAATCCTTCCTAAAGGCGTTAAGGGTGTACAGAAGAGAGAGAGGTTTTTTTTTAGTTATTTTGAACCTTTGAAGGAAAGACAAAATACAATGAAACCTCTTACGTACGCCTGCATTCAGGACTTTCACTGCATAACAAACGTTATGACCGAGGTCTGTCAAAGCAATATTAATGACGCTTACTCACGTCTCCTAACCTCGTGACCACTGGGTGTGTCCTTGCACCTCTGAATCATGGTTTTGAAACTCCTCCAGCACCCATTAGCTTTGTCGTTTCTCCGCTATCTTTAGTTGTTCCAGCTCAGGTGTTTGATCCAAGGTCAACGTGCTGCAGCCAAATCACTGACAGTCTGCTTCGGAGGATTTACTGCCCATTTCCTTAAGTTGGTGGTGATACAATGAAACTTTATTGTCAACTTTCTCTAAAAGAAATAATAAATAATTAAACTTAAATTTTTTTAATAAGAAAGAAAGATGTGTCAGATTTTTTTCTGCTATCATTGACGGAAAATGGAAATAAAAAAATTACCTGCAACATTATCCTGTGACGATGAAAAACAACAACATACAATACCGTATATATACTGTTTATATAGTATAATGATGATCATATATATCATATTCTAATACTATTGACTACTTTACTTCATTTTTATTAAATAATACATAAAATAAATATAATAATAAAATAAAATAAAATAATAATTAATATTATTATTATTATTATTATAAAATATTAACATTACAATAATAAAACTACAAGTAGTAATAATAAAGTATTTTTTTCTTAGCTAAAAGACAAATCCAGGCTTTACAATTTGAGATTACAATGAATTATTTTCCACTGCATAATTAGTTCAGTTCATGTCAGCCTAATGTTGATGTCACACAGCAAAGGACTGGGGCATCTATGTCTATTAGTCTATATCAGGGGTCTCAGATTCGCGGCCCGATATTTCGAAGCCCTCTACTTGACGTCAAAGTTTGGTCTTAGTGTGGCCTGCACGTTTTTTTTACACGCACCTGCGTGAGTCGTTGCCCCGGGCGTTTTATATTGTAACAATCTCTTATAGAGGAGGCAGAGACTTAATTTCCGTTCATGCTCTTCTTTATTCTTTTAACTCCTTATACTAATGAACACTAACATAATCATCGGCAACTCACGTAACTCATCCTCCGGCTCCCGCATACACACACACACCCACAGAACACGTCACTTTCCGCTCACGTCCCGGAAGTCCCAACCCACAGTCAGTGTTGTTGCTTGACACACTCTGAAGTGCAATACAATCCGCCGTGGGCCGCTACAATATTTCTAATCACTTGTGGGCTACCGTAGCTCAGGTTCGTGACGTCAACGCGAATTAATTAATAATAGAAAACATAATAGAAAAACTCCTATTTATGCTGTGGGTCCCCTTTAAGATGGGTCGTCCATTTGTTATTAGTAAAGATGGAGAAGATTAGATCAGTTGTACTTTTTTTGAATACTTGAACCCCTTTTATTGTGAAATACTTGATGCTGCCCAGCCTCACCCAGACTCTACTTCCAGCGGCCCCCAGGTAAGTTGAGTTTGAGACCCCTGGTCTATATGAATATAACCACCACAGTACATATTTTGCCTTTTGATTTCAAGTGTCCATTGATGTTTACACTTTCAACAAGGTCAGCACAAATGCATTCACACAGGGAGAACACATCATAACATCCGTGTCACCCCCACAGCCATATTTGTCTGTTTGCAGCAGTGAACCTTGGGATGACTTTGTTGCCAGGCAAACTTCTTGCTCTCCGTCCCTCATTCTTCGTCTGTTTACTTTTTGTGGGGTGATTTTCCATATCAGTATCATTCATCCAGTGATGTGTGGAAATAGGTGAAAAGTATGCGAGCTCTTCTGTTTACCCTGTTATTGACTTAGTGATAGGCGAAGACTTCTGGCGGCCGCTCTCATGTAGCCGAGCTCCTACGTGACATATATCCATCTGGCCATGGCATCTTCCATCTCCCTCGCCTCCGTCAGGCACTAAATCTCCGGCTTGACAGCTCACTTTTCACTTTGCTCCTTTTGTTCTCAACCGAGCAGGTGAGCTAAGGTCTCCGAATGTTTGAGAGAAGAAGTCCTGGCGCACCCTGACACTTATCTGTCCTGACCCACCTCTCGCCTCCTCAAGTGTTTGCTTGCCTTTTGTGTTTTTGCCTGAGAAGGGCGGATGGCCAAGTTCTTATGCCTCGAGATATCCCAACAGGGCATTCAAGGTGCAGCTTGCGACTTGTCCGATCTGTTTGTCTTCAACAGAAAGGTGCTCTTTATCTTGATTATTTGTCCCTTGGTGACTGGCACCAAACTGTTGTCGTATCAAGTAAGTGCATATTAGAGACGTAGAGATGAAGAAGGAGTGAGATGACGAGGCAGAACTCTTGCACTTCTGATGATCTCACAGTGACAGTCACATCCTGCAGCTTGACTGTTGGTTAAGGTCAGAGAAACTAGACATTCACGGACCACGACGCAGGAAACCGTAATCCTCAGAGAATCCATTTGTTCATCATTTTTTATTTCAACACACAATCCTATCATTGCTCCCAGTTAACACGATGCCCGACTGTGGAGAATATTGTGTAGCATTAGTGAAGTTCTTCACATAAATGGGGTCATTATCATGTCTTTTAGTAATCAAATCAGCACCGCGCTCTGATGAACACGGCCTGAAGATGAGAGTACTTCTCCGTAAATCCACTTAACTGGCAAAACAGCAGGCCTGCTTGGTTTTACCTATTTAGATCTACTCACACACGCTGTCACGTGATCACACACACAAAGACACCTAGTGCCAGTACGATGTAGTTTCAATTAAAACTGGGCTTTAATCTCATGAAACAGCATTATGTCAGTTGGCAATATTGACTATACTAACTGTACATGCATATCAAATGAGAAACAGAGGAAGAGTTTGTATGTCTTTCGTTAAAAAAAGACAAGATAAGATGCGGGTTCAAGTCCCATTAGTGGAGGAAGTAGGAAGTATTCACCTCCTTGACTCAGGTAATACCACACTGTAACTGTACTCTGTTACAAGTACATGTCTTGCGTTTAAAATGTTACAAAAAGTAAAACTATGTGAGTAGTATCACAAAAAATGTGCTTAAAGCATTACAAGTAAAAGTACTAAAGCCTGTGTTAAAATCGGGTGTCCCACATTGTAATGAAAGGGATTTTCAAACCTGTGGTTTCTAATAGCAGTATTGACCAACAGTGTGCGGTTTTCTGTCATCATTACTTGACTTTGACAGAAACCCCAAGTTTACACATGGAGTAAAAACACCAGGGAGAGCGTAACACCACAAGTACCGGGCCTGGGTGCTGTAATATCTTCCATTCACGTTCATTTTATGTAGGTTTTAAACATGCCATTAGCCAATTTAATCCAATTTTCCCAGCTTTCGGAGCACTCCAGTGGAACAGATTCCATCTAATATTAAACATATGGTCGCCATTGCCCCGAGAAACACCACAGCAGCGCTGGGCTTGTGTTTTAGAAGCTGTTAGAGACAAGCCTCCTGTGTCCCAGTGCAAACTGTTGTCAATTACTTTCAATGAACATGGTAATTGATAATGAGGAAGCGGGGCGGCAAATTAAATGTCAGGTTTGATTAGAAGCCTGATGCCTTATCATTTGTTCATAACTCATTACCAGCATCTGTTAATTAGTTAGTTAATTAATCTGCTGGGAGCAGATGAAAGGTGTACAGGCTCCAGAGGAAGTACATGGGGCAGCGTCACCCGTCTATGATGAGAGTGGAACTCGACAAATATTGTCTCTGGGATTTTGGGCTGTTATTACTTGGTCATTGGTTTCAGACCTCAACCACTCCGTCCAAGCATTATCAATAGAACCTCTTGTTTGCCTGAAACACCCCACACACACACAGTTTCCACACACATGTCCTCCACAATGCTATCCTTTATTGCACAAGGTTTCTCTTTGCAGACGTGCTTTTAACGTCAATTTAAAAACCCTCACGCCGGCCCATCATACCTCTGTGGCGGAGCGCAGGTAACCCCTGTCCAACCCCCTCTGTCCTCCTACTGCACTATGTATCTAGTTAAACCCCGATCGTTCATCATTGCCCTGATGAATAGTCCCATCGGTTAGGGCCTCGGGGCAGGAGCAGACAAAGACACTGCTCTTTACCAGGGAGGAAGATGATGACATTTGTCAAATGCTTGTTTATGTTGGTGATAAGATTTATGCTCTCAAGTACAAACAGGCTGTATGTTCCCCTTTTCCACCTTCCTCACTCTGGGCTGATATTTGTTATGTAGTCATGTAAGATGATCAGGCTCATCTTGACTTAAGTCAAATGTGTGTGTGTGTGTGTGTGTGTGTGTGTGTGTCTTCCTTTTTCACTGCCTTTTCTTCCCTCTCTCACGTGGAATCTCAATTATTCTGCAGCTTGATTTTATTTTGAAGTCTATTTCTATGTGATTTATTTTGATGACCATTCGGTATTATCTGGAACTCCAGTACAGCATGGAGCCCATGCGGTTTCCATGTCTGGAGCACTGGATTAAACACATTTCCTTTTTGTGGGCTCGTAGATCTAAATCTGAATTCTGAATCTGCAAGTATCCCAGTCGTTCTGCCCTCCGTAGATGTCATATGATTCTGCTCTGTGTCACTCTTAGTGGAGAGGTGGTGCAGAGGAGGTGCAGCTGCTGCTGGTACCCAGCGGTACCCGTTATGCCACCCTGTACCAGGGAAAGTGCAGGAAGAAAATATTCAACTTCTTTGAGGCTGTTAGTGCTGAGGCATGTGATGCGGAGGCTATGCCAAACAACAGACCTTTTCATAGTGTGAGAGGGTGACCTTATTTGCATTGTAGCTGGGAGAAATGGCCGCCATCCATACCTGTATTAGTTCTACAACCATATCTATTGCATCAAATGATGGTTATTGACATGTCAAGACAATCAAATAATGCACGTTCTCTTTTCTACCTGCCATCCCTCGTTATTTAGGAACAGGCTTCGTATACTGGACACAGTAGTTTGTAATAAAATGCCTCACATGTTGCCTTGTTTACTCTTATTCCATTCTACCAGTTTCTGGTGACAAAGCCTGCTCCCCTCTGCTGGCCACGAGCTCACAATGCCACTTTGTGGAGTGGCTGACGTTGTTTGTTCGAGCAGGGAAAGAGGAACAGACATCTCGGAACAACTGTTGAAACACCCAGGAGTGTATAGCAGAGCACAGCAGAGAACATACACGTCTCACACACACACACTCTTGTGTGTTTCTCCTAACATCCTACTCAAGCAGAACGAGTCAGCTCTTTTTTCCAAACCTCTTCATTCTTCCTCTCTTTTGGAGTGGGGCTAGCGGATAACATCAGTCTTCATCTCTTTATGCCCTCCTTCTCCTATTTTGTTATTTTGATGGGTCACGCTCACACATGTTCATCAGTGTGAGAGTTCTTTCTACTGTTCACATGAGGGTTCATCATATGGCTTTCTTGGTATCCACAGCAGAGCCTTTCTTGCTTATGAACATATGAATATCCTGTGACAAACAACCTTATAGAATGAAGATGTTGTCAAAGCTGATCTCTGTGAAACAGATGTTTGTGCGCGTTCATGACAAAATGCAGGACATGTGCTTTGATTATACCCGGATCACAGACTTAAGTCTTTTGTCATTCATTGATTTTTCACCCTCCTTTTTTTTTTTTAACCTTATGTGGCCCTCTCTATTCCTCCTTTCCTTCCTTTCTTTTTTTGCTCCCTCCTCCTCTTTTCCTGGCCTCCGGGGTCCTGGTGCTTCTAATTCGGTCTTATCAGTGGAGTAATTTAGCTGCCGCAGCTTGGGTTTCTGTCGCGCGGCGAGCGGCCCCATTGTCCGGCCCTGCTGTTGCTGAGATAAACCCTCAGATTGAACAAAGTCCTTGCTGACCTTTACAAACTCCCAAATCTCGCTCCGTACACCCCACCAACAGAGATTCCCTCTGCCTCAAGCTCTTTTCTGACGGGGAGGGGGGCTCGGGGCCCGCCGAGTGGGAGGGAGCAGGTGAATGAGTGTGCATGTGTATGTATGTGAAAGAGTGACAGTGTGTGGGGTCAGGGTGGATTGAGTGAGCGTGAGATGGACAGGGGAGAAGGATTAAGATGGCTGACTGAGCCTGTCTATATTTCCAATGGCACTTTGCTCTAAGTGGGAGGCCGAGGAAGAAAAAGTGCACTGCAAGCAAAGCATCCAAGTGTGCATGTTCCTCTCTTCTTCAGACATTTCGAGCCACATTCTTGTGACTTCCAATACTATATAAATACTTTGACGCAGAGACAGTTTGTGTCTTAGTTCCTTGTTCTTGCTGTTGATGTTCCTGAAACGGCTCATTGAGAGAATCCTGACAAAAGCGCCGTTGAACCCCTCGTCTTACCTCCATTGTTATCTATCATGTCCTTCATTCCTTGGCATCGGGCCCAAGAGGAGTCTGTCGAGATTGTTGCTTTGACACACAGTGAAACGTCTAGGGAGATTGGTCGAAGCCAAGTGGCCGGGGGTGGGGGGCGGATTCTGTGCCGGGGAAGTTTGGGGCACAATGCAACAGGAGTACCCTCTCCATTGTGAACTACTGTCATCCTTCAGAAGCCACTCAACGAGCTCTCCATGCCGCAAATCCTCTCTGCTCTGTATTCCAGCCGTCTGTCGGTCTGGCAGGGAACCTCATCAAAAGGCCTCGGAGTTAGGGATTGAGACTGAGTGGGTGGAGGGCGGAGAGTGGCAGGACGGCGGAGGAAAGGTGAGGGATAAGTGTTGTCAGGGTATTTGGGGTGTTGGTGATTGGTGGTGAGGGACGGCGGCATAACAGAGCCCCGAGTTTAAAGGTGGGCTTCAAAGTCAGGGATGAAGAATTTCAGAGAATCCGCACCACCCTACGCCTTGATCAGGGTGGCCTTGTGTTCATCCCACACTCCATCCCTCCATACATCCCTCTTCCTTTCCACCTCCCTCCCCCCCCCGCCCAACACCACCTGCCTGCAAGCCACCACCAGTGTTCCCAGGGAGATGAGCGCTACGGAGAAGAAGGCCCACAAGGGATTAACTTTTCACATGGCTGGGAGTCCTCGTCTCAAAAGACCTGACAACCCCAGACGGCTTGATTAAAAAAGAAAAGAAGAGGAAAGGAGGGAGGGAGGGAGGGCACAGGAGGAGGAGAAGAGGGGGAATTCTTCACATGATGGACCTGAGAGAGGGATTTTGGATATTGGGTGTCTTTTTTCCCTTCATCCAAAGCCCCCATGTCTTGGTTGAGAATGAGCAAATTGTTCCCGTTGTTCTCTCGGCAGTCCTGGTGGAGCTGCAGGCTTTTGATCCGACTTTTCATCCACCTTTTTTCTCTTCTGGGAGAATATTAATTGATTCCTATTTTCCAACATTTTGTTTATTTATGCGTCTTTACTGCAGTTCTGTGTATGTCAGCGTTGCATTAGAGTCAAGGAAGACATGGGCAGAGGAAGTCGGCGAACCATGCCGGCTTAAAGTTCTAGTGTTCAAGTGGCAAGGCGCCCTATTTCCCCTCACTCTATCCCAGATAAATTGGGCCTCTCAGGTTTGTCTGTGAGAAAGAGAGGACAAAAATCACAACAAACGCTCCCACTGAAGTGAAGATGAGAGTAGGGTTTGCCTTTCCTCTCCGGCTAGCGGATCAGCAACTCAACCTAGCGGGACAGTGGGCCACTTAATACCTCCCATCTTGTCCAGGTAACAGAGTGGCCCGACAGGAGGGTCAGGGAAGGTAGCAGGGTGTCATCTTACAGATCACCACTCACCCTCTGGCTTCCTCCACATGGCTCACTTACCCTCTTCTCATCTCCGCTGCTGGGATACGCTCACTCTCTCTTCCCACACCCCTGAGCAAGGGTTCAAACATCCACTGAGGCGGTAAGCGTGGATGTTTACGCCCATTCTTTCCTTCAATGTACACTGGAATGAACTCAAAGCCATCTAAATCATACTCAGCGACAACAAATGTGCTATGTTAACTACCGAAAGTGAAAAAGAAGAGATGAAAGCATCAATGCAACCACAAGCATCCTCTAACCAGCATTAAATCTGCTTAGTAACTTCTGCTGTCAACACTAAGTAGTGCAAAGGACGAGAAACTCCATATCCAAGGGTTGACTAACACAGTCAATTAACCCTAATATCAGCCCAGATTTCTCATTAATCATGCTGCTTACCAGCCATATGGCCCCAGACTCCAAGGAGGCGCTGAACCTATTTGCTGTGCACTTGACCTTGCTGATGGACTCCGGGGAATACAGGACTTCAGTCCTCCAGGATGTTGTAGGCCTTTTCCTGGCCTGCTGGATGCATAGATGAACACATAGATAGATGAACAGAGCTGCACTAGTCTAAACAGTGCCTCATGGGCGGTTGGTGCTCGTCCAGAAAGGAAGTAAACCAAGTAAGGAATAAGAAACACGATATACACGAGATGTTCCAGTGGAGGATAAAGGACGCGAGGTGCTACTAGGTTTGCCATTAGTGTCTCGAACTCCAATTTAATCGACTCACTGGGCAAATGAAAACTATTTTGAAGGTGTATTAATTGATCTTTTCTTGGAAATTGTGACGAACTCTTATTTTGTAGACTAGACAATACATCAGTACCTTGTTAGTTGTTTGGAGAGAAGATTCCACCGGTCTCCTCGGACACCAATTATCACGAAGATAAATGCTTTTGTCCCGTGGATAACCGGAGGTGTGGACTTGAGTCACATGACTTGGTACTTGGTACCTGGGAGTTACAAAACAAGGACCCAGTGATACTTTCCAATCAAATTCATGAGGCCGAGCTTCGAAAGTTCCGATCAATCTTTTGAAGTAGTTTCACACAGCATGGACAGTCGACCGCACAATGTGTTAATGTGACAAAAGGCATGTAAAGTATGTGGCCTCTAATATTATCCACTCAAAGCCTGGACCCCTGCTATTCCTGAAGTGACAAAAGTGACGGAACTGATATGATACACTGACTCACATTCTTTTGACCCTCGCACCAAATTACTATCCAATCAGTATTTCTTTGTCTGAGCTCTCCTTCCCTGCAAGCACAGCTATCATTAAGTGAGTCATTTAGGCCATCACAGGTAGGCCCACATCCTAGCCTGATGATGGCTTTTAATGGGGAATGGAGTACTTTCTACTGTAATGCCTGTTGAAGTAGCTACGGCTAATGCGACCCCTATAGTTTGGCACTGCATTAGTGCCAAAAGTCCCAGCAGTGAGCCTTTAACCTGGGGACGACAGGGCAATGATTATGTTCACCGCAGGGTAGGCCTGGCCAGAGGACGCTCGGCTTAACACACAAAGGGACACGCACACAGTCACATACATGGACACCCCGGTAATTATCGGCGTATTTTTTCCCTTAAAAAATTCAGTCATTCGCTGTCAGAGTAGTTTCGGTACGTCGTCGAAGACAAAATGTTGCAGTTATTTCACTCTGTTTTTGTCGTCAGGCTTTAATGATTAAGTATTTAAATCAATTGATTCCTTGAACTATGGAGAAAAATCTTGTGGTTTGACGTAGATTCCTTCATTAGTTAAATATTTTAGATTTGTGTGTATGAGCGGCTCCTTCATAAGCCAATCAGCATCCATTAAGTCCCGCCTCCTTTATACAGATGAGTTCAGATGAAAAATGGCAGATCTGCAGACATGCGGAGACATTCAACACGTTCTCAGTAACCACTCAACACTGTAAACATTATACATTTACATATCACACTTACGATAACTCCACCTGTCCCTGCCTTCCTCCCGTCGCCACTATATTAGCTCTACAGTCACCGTGTTTTCCATCTCTATTCACTTACTGACTCTTTGTCTCACAGAGCAAAACTTATTTCAAGATAATTCAGTCCTCTCGCTCCTCTTGTCTTAGTCTTCTGAGCCACACTGAATAGAATACAGAGAAAGCTGATACACACACACACACACACACACATGCTGAAATGGTGGGACCACACCAAACTGTGTGTGGTCCCATGAGTCCTCACAGTTTTTTAATGCTTTATCAAGTCCCAAGGTCAGGGTCTTTGACTTGAGACTAATCTTTTAAATTCCTCCCTCTTTTGTCTCATCAGAAGTCACTGGCACATCTTTGCTTCTGTCTCTTCCATTGTATCCTTTGTTTTTCACCTCTGCGTGAGTACAAAACGTTCCGTTTTTCACCCCCATCTTTCTCTGCGTGTCTCTCCTCCTTTCCCGTTTTCTTCCTTCTCATTGCATTCCCCCTTTGCATAATTCAAATCAGAATCCCTGTGTGCACCTTGCTCTTGACCTAGCTCAGAAAGCTCCTGATTGCTTTAATAGCAGTCCTTGGACCTGGAAGGTTGGCTTCTTTAAGGAACTGGATGAGAATGGTGTGTGGTTGTGTGTGTGTGTGTGTGTGCAGTGAGGACAACCAAAGGGTGGTTGATTAGAACTGACCTCAAGAGTGTCAGGAGAAAAAAAAAAAAGCACACATATGCAAAGTGGACCTGTGCACTTGCATAATTGGGGCAGAGAGAAGTGCAGCGAGGTCAAGTAGAACAAATGGTCTAAAGGTCTAAAAAAAAAAAATACACAAACACTCCCCATATATATGCATGTTTCAGGGGCACCGGCCACTTTGAGGTTAAAGAACCGAGCGTTTGATGGAAAAAAAGTTACCCCAGTGGTGGGAAGCTCCCAGATGGAAATGTGTGTTGTGCATGACTTTAGTGAAAAGGAGATACTCAG
This sequence comes from Macroramphosus scolopax, assembly GCA_901007825.1. Taxonomy (NCBI): domain Eukaryota; kingdom Metazoa; phylum Chordata; class Actinopteri; order Syngnathiformes; family Centriscidae; genus Macroramphosus; species Macroramphosus scolopax. Next base: position 3,757 of record CAAKHC010014357.1, on the reverse strand, counting down.
CTTTGTCAGCTGATCGTTTGCCAGGAGTGATACAAATATCATAGGGGAAACACAAGGCCCCTGCTGGTCACAGGGAGGCGGTAACCAACTGGAACGGTGGATATTGTTAGGATTTTGTCTTCATCTTATCCATAACCATGAACCCAAACATCCCTCTTCTGAGCAACACTCTCCAGATCCTCCTGGGGGACCGAAGGCCAGATGAGGGATATAATCCTTAAAGTGTTTTCTGGGTCTACGACAGGGCCTCCTACCAGTTTGAATGTGTCCGGAACACTTCCAAAAGGAGGCGCCAGGGCTAAGCCCAGCCACCCTGTGGCAGAAACAAATTTTGTCCACTTTTATCCACTATCTCGTTCTTTCAATCCCGACCCAAAGCTTGTCACCATAGCTGAGGTGAGGAATGTAAGTTGAAAGCTTTGCCTTCCAGCTCGGCTCCGTCTTCACCACAACAGACCTGCGCCGTGCCCGCGTTACACCAATCCGCCTGTCTAACTCACACTCTGTCTTACCCTCACAAGTGAACAACAACCCGAGATACTTGAACTCCTTTACTCAGGGCAGCAACTCACTCTCAACCAGGAGGAAGCAATCGACCGTTTTCCGGCAGAGAACCGTGGCCTCCGACTTTGGAGGTGCTTACTCTCATCCCAACCGCTTCACACTCAGCTGTAAACCACCACAGCGCCTGTTGGAGGTCACAGTCTAATCAATTCAAGTTGTGTTCATGTGCAAATTTAGAAACGGCGAAAGGTCTGTAAACGATGTGATGTCCATCATGCACCGCATGGCTGGAACTTGGGTTGTCCAGGTCTGACATGAACTCAAGTTACCAAGTTAAAGAAAGGTTCGGACTTCTCAAGCAAGTAAGATTGCTAATTCGGTTATATAGTTCCCAAGGTGATCTCGGTTACAAACCAGATCCACTTCTGTTCAATACAGAATACAGAAACAGATAACTTGATTGATGAACAGATGCAGACAGTTAATAATACACATCCCTCAAACTGGTTATAGAACTAAGGCTCTGCTGAATGCTATGATGAAAACCCTGTTTTTTGTCTATAGTGGTTTAATCTTACCTATCGTAGGAACATACTATGATGACTATGATGATCATTAGGTTATATTGAGGCCTCCTCCGTCTGTGCACAGTCTGTGACTGCCAATGCAAGTAGTGACGCACTGCCCTGGACGAGAGTATAAAAGCAAGCCAATGTGTTTTGCCGAAGAGGCACAAATGTGCACAAGACTAAGCCCTTCAGCCGTTGCATTGCTGTAGCATTAGTCAAAGTCAGGAGCCCCCAAGTAAGGCCAGCTAAGGTTGGGGTGAGGCCTGGCAAACCCAAAGATTGAGTCTGAATTAGGCCCACTATTCAGAGCTATTGAAAGGAGTTTCTGAGCCTTCTATTCTCTCCCAGCAAATTGGGAGGAAATCTGGCTATTGTGCAGAGTTTTGAGGAGGCTGGTGATGGGGAGGGGGGCTGCACACTGCGCTTACCTATAGATGAGAGTGGAGACAAAAGGTCCTGGGACATCCAGGAGAGGCTTTGAAATCCCTCTTGGCTGGAGACGGAGGTTGTCTGGAGTAGCTCCTGGTGTAGAAAAGGTCAACAGTGCTCAGTCAGACCAGACACTGAATGGAAGGGGAATTAACTCAAGAGTCTGAGGATGGAACACAATATTTCTACCATTTAACACAAGTGACTGGAAAATATCGTCGGAGTCGTATTCCATTGTAAAGCCTGACGTTTTAGTGTCACACCTTCACTGTGTGTTTGGAAAGTGGCGGAAGTTGCCGTCGTGTCGGTGAAAGTGTATCCATAATGTCATTGATGGTGGAGAGATCAAGGTCGTATCAAGGTGTATTTACTTGTTTTAAGTGTCGTACATTTCTTTACTACTTACATATGCAGGAATAGAAATAATCCCAATCAGTATTTATTTTCTTTTAATTACATCCTCCTTTCTAAGGGTGATTCTCATATCCGTATCAAGTATTCACAGATGGTATAAAAGTGCATATTCTATATATTGAAGACAAACTAATCCAAAACAAAGTGTTAACAACATAATCCATAGACTGCTGAGTTCCTACTTCTGCTGTTTTCCCCGAAAACGGAGCAGCTGAGCTTCTTAAGTGTGCGACAAACGGACAACAAAGCCAACTCCTAATGATGATGATGATGATGATGGCAGCCTTTTAGGAGCACTTTGATGGATGATGACTGATGTGACCCATGTTGAATCGGGTGCCTACATGTGTTCAATGTATGTGGAGAAGACAGACAATCCTTCAGGCGAGTCGGGGTCTCACCAGACAAACACACACACACACACACAAACACACACTTTTGGGTGGTTGTATTAAACTGCAGCGACCATCTTCCTGATCAACAGCGCAGCCCGAGGCTCTTCCGGAGTTTCTCACCCCTGTGAGTCTCCAGCTCCCCCCTTGTCTAGCCTACTATACCAGTGCCACCCCTTTCCTCTTATTTTCTCTCTCCTCTCTCTCTGTCTCATTAATCAATGTCAAGCCGTCCAACAACAAGGCCGGCATTCTTCCCTTCCTGCCTCCTCGGTTTCTCGTATATGTCATTGTGCCCTGACCCTCCCCCTCCACCAACTCAGTGGCCACCATCTTCCTTTTACATGGCCGCAGAGCAGAAACCAGGCCCACACTGCCAACATGAAAGGTTGCTCAGACGCAGCGCGAGGAAGAGAAAAAAGCGAGGAGGAGGAATTTCTCTCACTTCTGTCTTTGCTTCCTCCCTTTTTTTTTTTTTTTTTTGCCGTCCTCCAGCCAGGGGAAGAAAGGGATGCCATAGTCGTTTACATAATTCATGGGAGTTTCAGGAGAAAACAGGCCATTGAGTAGTAAAAAAAGTTTGGCTGGAGCAGTCAAAGGGGGTTGAGGCACATGTATGCCAGTCTTTGTGCCCCCAGACCCATCTTCCCACTCTCCACACACACAGTCATTGTCCCATGTTCGTCATTAACCTCTGGCTGCCTCTCTTTCTGTCAAGACGTGTCTCCGTGGGACAGAAATCATTTCATCATGTCTTAGCAAATAAGGAGAAAAAGATATTTTTTTTTTGCTGATGTGGAAATGGTGATGGACGCTGCAGAAGCAGAAGTCATTAACCTTAATGCACTGTAGCTATCAGGGCGGAGGAAAGGCAGCGGCGGGTCTTTGCTTAGTTGGAATTAAACTTGATTATTGTGAGGGGATGCTGACGTTAGTCAAAAGGACACATTGTCACACATGTTCACAGGATTTTCACACAAATAGGACACACGCCGATCTTCAAATCAGCACCTCCAGCATTTCTACATGTCCCACCGGCCCTCGTCGGTTTCTCATGGATGTCCGTTCCATTTGTCGCACGCAGCATTTTTTTTTCCCTTACTGTATTTTCACTGTTAACCTGGAAACAAATAATGCAAATCACAGATCAGCCTCTCACTAATACCCTGTTTAAACACTTAATTGTCCAGGTTTACATTGAATAATGAGAGCTCTTCTCGCATGAGCTCCTCGGCATGCCGCTTGTTTACAAAGAAGCAGATTGTCTCCAAACCAGCAATTATTTCAGGGGTGCTTAGAAATCCTCTCTCTCTCTCTCTCTCTCTCTCTCTCTCTCTCTCTCTCTCTCTCTCTCTCTCTCTCTCTCTCTCTCTCTCTCTCTCTCTCTCTCTCTCTCCCTTCCCCCGAGCATCTGTATGTATTTGTTGTACTAATGAACGGAACAAACGT
>CAAKHC010014356.1:0-54640 GCA_901007825.1 Macroramphosus scolopax | reverse complement strand
TTTATTAAATTGGTGAACAATAAAGTGTTTTATAAATCTCACTACTGATTGATGAATATTTATTCTGCACATTTACACTACAAATATTATTATAGCAGCACTGAGGCTCATATCAAACACACACACACACACAGAGAAACACACAGGAACACACACACACACAGAAACACACAGGAACACACACACACAGGGTTATTTATAACCGGGTTGAAGGGAAGGCAGCCCGGCCTCACAGGACCTATTTTGGGAGGATCGGCCTTCCATCAGTCAGCCTGACAGGCCCTCAGTGATACCAGGAGAACAATACAACACAGCCTGTTTGTCTTCCGCCCTCCGGCCCTCTGGGCTCCGACTGTGTCACCGTCACCCTGCCTCCCTCCAGGAAAATGGGACTTCCCAGGAACAAAGTCTGCCCCCGAAATCTTCAGATCTTTAACGAAGTCTTCAGTCACTTTAGAAGCATTGTGGAGCTCACAGAGTGTTCGGAGCTTCATTATCGAATACTTTCTCAGCGTGGACGGACGGACAAAGAGATGGACGGTTCATGATGGTGTTTCCATGACGGCTTTGTCCTTTCTCTTACTGCACTTTAGTAGAAGTCCGTTTATGCCTCCCTGAATTAATCCTCTTCATCTACTTTGGTAAATCCCTTCAGCTAAAAATATTTCCCCATTAACTCTGTGTGACTCCACTGGTTTGTTGGAAGTTGCCTTGTGTGTGTGTGTGTGTGTGTGTGTGTGTGTGTGTGTGTGTGCAGGGACAGGGGGCTGGGAGCAGCCGAGACAGAAGGGAACCTGATACTCTTATCTATCAAGTCAAGATTTCAGGCTTGTTTACGGGACCTTGCGGTCGATGTCATCGCTACGCAACTACCGTGCAATGCCGGCTGATATCAGGAGAACAAGCAGAGGAACAAACACGCTGCTTTGATATGAAGAATGACTCAAGCAGAAAACAGACGGAGCTAATTCTGGAGAACAAGCGTCTGCTTGTGCGGTCAGTTCACCAAAATCACAGAAAAATTCACAAAAAAAACACATTTCTTACTTTACATAATTAGATTCTGGTGTTTGTCAACGTTCTGAGAGTTTCTGAACTTGAGTCCACTTTATAAAGTCACTGATCGGACAGAGATGAGGAGCACACCTGTGTATACCAGGTTATAAACTAATCTAAGGCTTTTCTAGACCTCTGCGATACAATTGAAGAGCTTATCGGTGTTAAAAGAAGCATTTCTCGAGGTTTCTCAGGAGCAGACGATTATACTGGACTACCACACTAGAACAGGCCGGAAGGTCGGCCATCAGCAGCCTCCATCAATCAGGTCTTTATGCTACAAAGGCTAAACAGAGGGCACTGTTGAGTGAAAGGTGGTGGTGGCAGCATCCGGCTCTGGGGGGGCTTCTCAGAGGCAGAGACAGGGAGGCCGGATCGAAATAAAGGAGGATGGAAGCAGCCAGATTCAGAGAAGTCAAGACGCCGACCGCCCAGCGGTTCACAGACGCTCCCCATTCAATCTGATGGAGGGTGAGAGAATCAGGACAGAACAAACTGCTGGATCTAAGTGCAGCGTGTGTTTATGGAGATGAATCAGAGAGCATTCAGAGTTGATTTTATTCTCATCTCCAAAGACCACGGCCTCCCTCCCTCAGAGGTCACATGACATCATCTCTATAAATCTGTAGAACTCTTCTAAAATAAACATATTAGCAAAGTATTTTAGTAGTTTCTCATGCTAAACTCCTTCATCATCATGAAAAGCAGCCTGGTAGTTTCAGTATAATCCTGCTGACAGACGATCGCAGGCTCAGGTGAGGAGCTCCTACAGTTCCTCTACAGTTCCTGTATTTTGGAGCTCAGCATACATGAGCAGCACTCTCAAACTCTCGTTCAGGCTCTGCTCACATGAGTCAAATTTGGGTTCGACTGAATCTGCTCAGGTGTGTCGAGCTAACATCTTCATCATCAATCTGACGATCCTTTTCTCTCCACTAAATGAGCTCCGGAAGAAACCGAACACACAATCCGCTCAGACTTCCTAACAAGCAGCTTGGTTAAGAGGCTGCCGCGTCGCAGCCGACACCTTCCTCTTCCTCTCTCCCTCCGTCACTGTTGTGACTGATGTCTTTTCCATCCTGCTGCCCTCTCTCAATTAAAAAGGAAAAACTTCCAATCCTTTTGACCTTTACCTTGACTCAACTGTTTCCACTAAACACACATGAAAACACACAGCTCCCCCCTCCCCCCCCCCCCTCTCCTCCCTTTCTTCCAGTCTATTAAAGGTATGCTCAGTTTTCTATTCTCATGTCACGACACGGCCTTATGTAAGTGGGAGGTTGGCATGCTGCTGAAACTCCACTGATAGTGATCTGACAGCAGCGTTTATAGGGAGCGCCATTAACGGTCCACAGAGCGAAGGACATGCGCAACCATAATAACATACTTTTATTACAAATCTTGGCAGCTCGTTCATCAGACAGTAACAAACATTTATTACATTAGTGACACGTCGTTTCCTCAGAACTCCTCCTGGTTGCTCCGGGCGTCTCGTAGCTGTGTGAGACGCAGCAGCACCTCCTCCGTGGGCCTCCTCCCCAGCTGTTTGCCTCCTCTGCTCCGAACGCTCACTGTTCCGCTCTCGCTCTCCTTGTCTCCCACCACTGAGCACAAAGACGCAAACACAGGAACATTCAGAGCGATGAATAGGGAGTTTGAATTTTTAGTAGTAAAAGTAAATAACGGGAGTGGAAGGCTGAGGAATATTACAGAGCAAACATTTCATCCTGTAATTCATCGTCACCTAATATGTAGTTGTACTGAGCCAGCTGAGCCGAGCGGATCTTCTTATTTAAGGTGGCTCCCTGATCTTCACTCAGATCAGCCATGAAGCCGCCGTCACGGAACTGCCGAACCACCTGGTGAGAACAAAGAACCACCTTAGTTTGTATCTGTGATGTGCTTTTCTTATGAATAACGACAGAGACAGAAAGCTCAGAGAAGGAAAACATCATCGGACTGACCTGCGTCGCATATGACTCACAGTTGCCCCCCACAGGAATAACCATGACCTGCGCTGGGGACAACCACAGCGGCCTTTATGGGAGGAAGAGCGAGCGAGGAGAAGTTAGCGTACAGCGGAACTAACCAGACCAACAACAACGTGATCAATCAGCGTCTTCTCACCATTTCCCTCCAAAGTTTTCAGCCAGTATAGCGATCATCCTCTCCAGTGATCCCAGCACTGCTCTGTGGATCATCACCGGCCGGTGCAGCTGCCCGTCGCGCCTGAGATGAGATCGGAGTGGATTAAGTGTTATGATGATATATATACCGTCAGAAGACACAAGTCGCCTGCTAGCAGAGAGTTTGAAGTGCTTTAATGTGCTGCCTGTTTATCGTCCACTTGGATAATTTCTCTACTGCATTGTCAGAAAACGGGCTGCGTCCTGACGGTTCAACCGGTGACGTCTTCAACAATGGGACAAGTGTTGAAACAAGGAAGGAGACCACGAGGAGAGCGGGGCAGATTTATATGAGGCAAACAGGGAGGTTTCAGGTAGACACAGGGAGTGTCCTTCCCTGAGCTGATAAACAAAACAAAGGACTCATTTTTAACTGTCAAAAGAAGTCGTACATGGACATCACACACAGTCAGCGTGTGGGCCGGATCACTGCAGATTGATGTTGACAGGACAGGAAACCTTCAAGATTTGTCCACTGGCCTTTTTGTCCACTTATACTTCAGTATATTGTTTAATTAAATATTGGTCCCTTGTTATGGGACCAATATTTGGGCTTCAATGTGCTCTAGAAAAAGACTTTACTGACCCGACATATTGGAGATTAAATCTGATCGGCAGCTGAAAGTCCAGCTGGATTGTGGCACACTGATGTTGTCTGCCAAGGGCGTCTTTGATCTGGATGTCGATCTACGAGGGAACACAGAGGAAGAGTTCAGAGCCGCTGTCGGGAAAAACAAAACTTGTTGTAAGGACAAGCTGATCCTGCTAATCGCGGCTAACACACCCAAGCTAGTCGAGCATGCGGAATGTTTGTTGGTTTTTTCGAGTGTGTTTCTAACCCGACCTTGAACTACCTCAAGTCCCTGCGCCACTTGAGCGTCAGGTAACGTCTGCCTGAAGCCGCCTTCCTCTTCATGCTAACTGACTTCTTGCACGAGAAGTGTGAAAATGAAATTATATTAAAAATTTGAATCTTAAATACACATTTTTTCTATTTTCAAACAGGCGATTGCCCAGCGTAAACATGAGGGGTGTGAGTGTGTGTGTGTGTGTGTGTGTGTGGGGGGGGGGTTACTGCGTTCAGACAGGGAACAGTCTGGGGAAAAAACCTCCTGGTCTGCTTTTATCTTGTTTATTATATCTGAGTAAGTCGTAAAGTAAAAATGACTTTTAGCATGAAGCGGTTCACAGAGTGGATAAAATGGGGGCAGTAATCAGATGTTTTGGTTGACTGAAGCAGATACAGAAATAAAAAAAAAACATGCAAATGTGTGTGGGCGTCCTGAGCTGCCTGCTGCGCCGCCCCACTGACCTTTGGTCCGTAGAAGGCGCCGTCGCCTGGATTCAACTCCCAGCGCTCACCGAACTGCTGCAGACTCCTCTGCAACTGCTGCTCACACACGCACAGCACAGCAAGTCAGCACAGTACTAGATGGAAAGTGCATTAATGTACATTATGATCGTCATGTCAGTCTTCTCAAATGTGTGTGTGTGTTTGAGAGTGTGTGTGTGTGTGTGGCGTAACTGAAGCTGGGGAAACATAATATTCAATTACACTCAATTGAATTGGCTTTAACTGCCGCTGTGTCTATTTAAAAGACGTCCATGAGGATTAAGTGATACACATCTCGATGAAGAGCAGCTCTCCACTGCTAAGTTCTGTTCTCACAGCTGGTATGTTAAGTGGAAATCACTGCAGCAGATGTTTCATTTCATCTAAAGTAGATACCCATCTGAACAGCTGACCCCGTCCTATATGATGGATCCTTCTGGCCCTTTAATATTCAGCATTAGAAACCTGTTCAAATGTGTGTGAATGTGTGCAGACCTGTTCAGCGCTGTCCCACTGTTCCGGCTCCCCGAGGCACGGTGTGGGACGCGTAGACAGGAGGCAGTGGAAGGAAAACCCAAACACTTGATAAACAGTCCTCACAAAGTCCAAACAAGCTACAATCTCTTCTTCCAGCTGTAATGAAAGCAGAAGACAAGGGCAACAAGACCACACAGTTACGTAAATAATGTCCTGAACATGCCTGAGAGACTGACACACATGAATTGAGAGGGTTAAAATTCCAACGTAGGCAGGGGAATAGGATAAAAATTCCTAATGTATGTACTGTTAAGCCGAAGTTCCCCAGAGATTGAATTCGTATTTCAGAGGTAGAGATTCTTATCATGTGACTAAGATCTCTGCCAACAGAGGGGCTGGACGAGCACAATCAGTACCATGGGAACCATCCAGGCAACTATGCAGGAGATCAGGATTACACAGACTGTGCAGCCACAGAGATGCCCATATGGAGGTGTAATGTTTGAACTGGACAAAGACCTTCATTCATCCGGGCTGCGGCCTCCTGGAATGTCTCAGGAGTTTCTTTGCACGACCCATCAAATCGCTGTCATACGGTTCCACAAGTGTCTCATTTACAGTTTCTATCCCAATTAAAGCACCTTAACAAGTGTGACAATTTAGTTAAGAAATGCTTGCTGACAAATAGACTTCAGTAAAACCATGCGTCTACCTGCTCAGGTATGCAGAAGATGTGAGCGTCGTCTTGGCAGAACCTGCGAACACGTGTGAGACCCCCCAGTGCTCCGGAGAGCTCATTACGATGCAGCGCGCCAAAGTCGGCCCACCGCAGGGGAAGCTCCCGCCACGAGCGTACACGCTGCTCAAACATAAGGCTGAACACAGGAGAGGAGGGTCAGGCGTCGTCAGGTTTCTCACGGAGCAAAAGAAGAGTGAACGTGTGTGTGTGTTCACCAGTGCGCGGGGCAGTTCATTGGTTTGAGTGCGTAGGTCTGAGAGCCCTCTGATGTCACAGTGAACATGTTGTCGCTGTAGTGCTCCCAGTGGCCAGAGCGTTCCCATAACTCAGTGCTGTACAGAGTCGGGGTCACGACCTCGGTGAAACCCCGCTGTCGGTATTCACTCTAGGAGAGGATAAAAAAGGAAGGATGTGTGTGACAAAGAGTGCAGGACGGGGTCAGACTGTGACAACACTGAATAATTGACGGCTAACAAGAGCAATATCCTGTCGTCTGACATGACCGCATGTATCCCCAGGATACCACACAGCTCATTTATTGTTCTGTTGGTACCTGGACGTGTGAGAGACACATTCTGTTTACACCGGCAATCATTGGATAATAACCACACAGAGCTAATGTCATAGCTGGAGTTTTTCTTATTGATTAAATCGATGAGGAATATTCCAGATTTAGTTGCGTGAACATTAAGTGGGTGTTGATTTAAAGTGGTCGCAACACTGAAGATTTAACATGGTAGTTTGCTGCAGTTTGTCTCTTCTGTGAGCTCTGCTACATTTTCCTCCACAGTAGAGCTGTAAAAATAAAGTTTTTGAGTTATGAGCCGTGAGTCAGGCTGCGGAATGGAAGACTTCCCATAAACCAGGAAATTCATTGATATTTAGGGAGTACAAGTGCAGTTGTAAAAAATAAGGGTGCAACGTCAGCTGGGGCTGAAGACTAAACGTTACCTCATGACCAGCCCTCCCCTTAATTTTTCAGAGTTTGTAGCCCCCCTCTCATCTCTGCATTGGGCTCAAGGCCACAACGGCTTCTGCAAGCATAAAACACTTGAATCTCCTACTGAACTGTCAGGTTGCATTATGGGTAGGCAAACAGTTGTCACACTGAATAAGCATGCATGGATTTAAAAAAGGATGTTTCTAGTTCAGGTGCATTAACATTAACCTTTTTTTTTAGCTCCCCGTTGCGGGTCTGATAACTTTATAGAAGTGCAACTATAAATCGTCAGAATGCTCCTTTAAATTGAAACCTGCAGCTGATCTTGTATTGATGACTCACCTTGATGAAGTCAGTGAGGGTGTTGTAGATGTGGGCTCCTTTAGGCAGGAAGAAGCAACTCCCTGGACTGACGTCATTGAAGAAGAACAGCTCCTGGTCCTGTACCAAAAATTAGATGTACGAGATTTACGACCAGAACATTTTTTACAATTTACTTACGTATAGGATTTTTTTTTAATCAGGCCAAATTTTGATTCACGTTACCATCCCGATGCGTCTGTGGTCCCGCCTACGCGCCTCCTCCTGCAGCCTCTCCCACTCCTCCCTGTCCTTCTCCCTTGGAAAGGCCAAACCAAACAGACGCATCAAACCTACCGACTCGGTCTGATTGGCCAGGGTGAGGGGCGACAGCTGTGATGTGCGAGGGCAGACAGAGATGGTGTGTGGCGTTATTGAAGTACAGAGAGAGAGAGGGGGGAAATAATTGGCTAATAAAGAGGTAGCCTAAGAGAAAGGCAGAGTGTAGGTCAGCCAAAAGACAAAGTCTGAACCAATGAGAGTGACGGCATGTCTGACGAATCGCAGTGTGTTTGTAAGAACCTAAAACAGGAAACTGCCCACCGACAAACACAACATGCTGCTGTTGATAGTTCCAGCCTGGCTCTCATGGAATCCCAGTTTGCCCACTGATAACCCAGTATGGAAACCTCCTTCCTGTCCCTGGATCAATAATGATGATTATAATTCCATCTTCCCAGCATGCATTCACACGATGGATGAGCCAAATCCAAAATAAACCTTTATGGTGGTTTGAGCAGCTTCTTTGATAACTGCGGGTAACATGAATTGTACATGTTACTGTTTGAACGTGGCGAGTATAAAAAGGGGTGGGACATCAATTCACTACCTGCATTTTAATAAAGCCGCTAATGGAAACAGCTAAGGAATTAATAACCTTTAGGTGCGGTGCTGCCATGAAAAGTCAAGGAAACGAGAACAGGTACATAAAACCACGAGGAGGCATGAAGAGGACCGGACAATCACACACACACACACCTGGAGCAACTTGAAGACCCTGAGGAGGCCAGTGTGTGGCAGGAGGGGGCCGTCACAGACAGCAAGGCTGTCTCCACACCTGGATCACACAGAAGGAATGAAACAGGTCAGTTGTTTTATTGGGAGTTTACGAGATACATGCTGGTCCACCATGTTTTGTATTTACACACACCTGTATACTGTGATACTGGGCCCGGTCATTTGCTCTTCCACAAGTTGCAGTCTGAGATGATTGTTCTGAAACAAAAACACACAAAAAACAGATTAATAGCAGGTCAATATGAAGGAGCCTGGCCATGAAAAGAAACACTAGAAAAGCAGAAAGTATCATTTGTGCCCCAACTGCAGACATATAATACTGATGGACGCCATATCTGCTCTGAATAAAATGAAGCCAGAAGATCTCAATATCTGGTTGCGGTAAAAGTCATAAATCCCGCCCCCTCCCGGGTAACAGATGGACCAAAATAAAAACTCAAAGTAGCCTTATTGATTTGGAGTGTGTCTGCAATGAAATCATAGTTTGTCAATAACAGTGAACCAACTGTGCGTTACAGCCTTCATCAACAAAGACTTTCATGAGGAGTAAGAAGCATTTGTTGATTTTTATTTTAAAAGGTAGAGGAGATAAAGAAGTGTTAGTCAATGACAGGTCGAGGTTCAGTCTTTCAATTCAGACGGAGCATGTTTCTGACCTGGAAGAGCTCTCGGATCTCCTCTGCATTGAGGTCCAGTCTGGACAGAGGAAGTTTAAGAGCTGCGGCTGCTTTACATCTCTCCTCCACATCACTTAGAGACACGACACTGTGGGCGAAGGCAGATTCAGGTAAAACATCCAATGACAAAAATATGGGCGTATGTGTGGAAGAAGCACCGATTTCAAGATGATTATGTGCCGTCACTTGTGTGTTAAGTGAGGGAATGTCTCACCTGTTCTCCAACAGATGGTCACAATAAAGGCCAAGCTCCGAAACTCCTTCTCTGCACATCTTGGCACCACATAAACTCTCCAATACCCCACCCAGTACGCATGCTCCTGTTCGCCATGCTGCCTGAGAGAAAGAGGAAAGAAACCGTGTAGGTTAGATATAAAGATAGTGGAAGTTGTGAGGGGAAAGTCTTATGGATTATGAGGGTTTCTGTCCAGGCTCACCAGTATGGATATGTCTTAGATGACAGCTAAATGCTGAGAACAGGATCTCCCTAAATCCCTCATTTGGCCTTTGAAACAATACCATCTTTTAAAAGACTTTAAAGATAATCTGATCTAAAAGTTACTTTCTAATATCTAAAACAATGTACAACATTTGGATATTGGAAATAGTGATGTAATGACATGATTTTTGTTCAGACCAATTAAAATCTTTATGGGAGACTAATAAGAGAGATCTTAAAGGCAATATAGGAAAATAGAATATGAATAGAATGCACATTTCAGAGAACTTGATGGCATTTAAGGAAGTGGGATTACCTGTTTTCCCTCAAGTGTGTCGTAACCTAGAAGCTGCAGTTCACAGTCAGCCTCTAGGGGGCGTCCAAGCTCCCACAGCTCCCCATTCACCTTACTGATCAAGGCTCCTTTCACACTGCATGAATATGTGCGATAACATTGTTATATCACCTTAATTAGAGCAAAGTAATTAGTGAACATAATTCTGCATATATGAGGTATTTACCGGACACTTTGTGCAACAGAGAGTGGTGTGGTGACACCAGCAGTTCCCTTTACTGCCTGACCATCAGCCAGTTGGATACTGAGAGCCTTTTCTGCAGCCTCAACTTTCTGCTTTTTATTCCTTTTCTCCCTGAGAGACTCAAAGACTCGCAGCTGCTCAGATAAGGCAGGGCACACCTGCAGCCGGGTAGGAAAGATGTAGGTAGCAGCCGGAAAGGGGTGAAAAGATGAGAAGGTGAAAGGAGTGAAATAAGGAGACAGAGGCCAAAAGACATAGAGAGGGAGGGAGAGAGAGAGAGAGAAAGAAAGGGGGGGGTATAAGTATAAATGTTGTTTTATTTGCACGAGTTCTTTCATGACACTACTTTATAAAGTAGAGTTGGAATAATGTCAATATATAGATAATAAATCTACAAACTGTATGATTAGAAGTTATGTAATGACGTCATTAGATTAGTGCCACATTCTTGACATATTTCACTGATCTAGCTGCTTGAATTAATAAACACCTCCGACAAGTTAAACATATCTTCATGGTTGATTTAACTCACTAACAGTCCCCCTCAACCCTCCACAGATATTAGAAAATTAATTCTCAGTACATCAGCCACATTTTTATAACTAAAGCAAGCTATTGCAACAACAAAAAATGTACCTTGATGAAGATTATACTGTTTAGTTTTTGTTTTCTACAGGTGTTGATACTTTTGGAAGCTGCAGATTGAGGTGCAACCTCTTATTGTAGGTTTCCCTTTTGCAATTACATCATCAATGGGAGACAAAGTATTTGAAATAAGTATTAGTATAACAATACAATTCAAGAGTGTCACAAACACTATCAATATGAGTTGAATTGTGGTCTCTTCAAAAGAGTAAACCAAATACTGAACATTAAAGTCTTCATGAAGGTAGGAATAATGAATGGCTTTTTTAAGTGATTATTTTGTTATTGTCAAGTGTAACTGATAAAGTGGTGTTTTGTTTCACCACTTTCAATATTGGGATAAAATCATTTATTGTGGCCATGTGATAGAGCTTCAGGGTTGCCTTTTCCTCAACTTAGTAGCTGTTTTATAGCAGTGATACTCGAAGATAAATCAATGAATGAAGGAAAAACAGTGAACATACAAATGAATTCCCCCAGGAGCCTGATAGTGTTAGCTAATATGTAAGATCATATAAGATGATCATTCAAAAACAGCACTGTGATAATGTCTCGAGAGCCTCATTGACAGATAAGAAGGGAGAAGAAGAGGTTCCAGTTCACTCACATCAAACACTGTACAGGCTAAAGTACTCGAAAACACAGGTATAACTGCTTTCTATCCAAAGTGCCAAGCCATATTCAAAATAAATGAAGATATCAGACATTATCAATGCTAGTTTCGCAGGACTGGCAATAAGATTAAGACAACAGTTCCTTTACCACTTCTTGACTAAGAGACACGACTAGTGGCTGCAACTCACACTGACAACACATCCCGAGCTGCATGCTAACGCTAGCTGCTGTCAAGCTAGTACAGAGAGTAATAACACTGTCGCACCTTGCTGTACCTCCTGTGCACGCAGAGAGTCGCACGAGCTGTCGACGGATAGACAACCAGCCGAAACAAATGTGCCAGCGCCATCTCACACACACCCGGCTAAACACACACGCTCATTTCCACAAATATTACTGTCGCCCTCTATGCATGCCGCCATAACACCGGAAACACGAATAAGGACGACAGCGATGACGTAGGGGCAGACTGTTACGCAGCTGTGAGACGGCGCGCGCGTTCCCGAGCGGGCACACCAGAGCGCGTCCACAGAGAAGCTGCACAGGCAGATAATAAACATCTCCTGTTCTTCAAATGGCTCATGATTAACAGCCGGACTTCCCCCATAAAACAATGCACAGTCACCCCATAGCATAATGAAGTGGTTACGTCAAACAGGTTAAAACACAAGCCCAATCCATAATCATAGTTTATAATTCTATGATCCTCAGAGGATTTTTAGTGTCTCCGATTTGCTGCATCCAAGCTTTATCACGGAAGATACGCACGTCGCACTCCATTGTATTTATAGCTGCAGGTGCAATAAATACCTGAAGCAAAAGGGGCCGAGACCAATCGAGAAAATCTTACTGAAGCCAAAGAAGGATGCAAACCTCGAGAAAAAAAACTATGTTCAAATATAGCTACTCTTCACATAACTGACAAACTTAAAAGTTTATCTTGGTGAAACTATGATTAACAAACTATTAACGTAAACGTTTACAACTGAGTGCTAAATTACAAACAGAGATGGACTGTTGTTGGATGGATTGTTGGATGGGGAGACATCCTCAATAAATAAACAGCGCAGTTAATTTTGGGGCCTGGCAATGTCATGGTTTGGACCACTTTCAGAGCAAATGCAAATAGGGACTGCGTGTTCCACCACGAACTGAAAAGGTGAAGTACCAATCAAAGTCCACACGGGGGAGCTAGAACACGTGTGCTTTCACATAAATGGTCAGCACTCCAAACTGACATCAGGACCAATTCACTTTGGTTGGTTCTCTGCATTTACTGCTCCCTTTATGGATTGTAAATCATGGGATTTCCTTCGGTATGTGCTCACACACCTTCCCATGTGAAAAGCACAAAGTGATTATTATTGGATAGAATGTTGGTATATAAACAAAATACATGTTTAAAAGCCAATATGATGTTTACAGAAAAACGTCTGACAAGCACAGCTGGGAGTTCTCCTTGTAATCAGGTAGTTGTCCAGGATATGTTCCAGCATTAAAAAAACAGTTCAGCTGCACATGAAAAACTGAATTGTTCACCATCTAGTGGATTATTGTGAAATAATCAAATACTTCCCTTTGAATGTCCACTGTCCCTGAAAAAATGATGCTTTAACATGAATTCAGCAAGTTCTTGTATCCTTGCGACTAACATGTGCAAAATTTGGTTAAGTTTTACTAAAACTTTCACATGTTGATATTCTCTTAAAATTGAATCATGGGTGTTTCCCTTGAATGGGATTATCGATCAGGCTCGATGTCACAAAAGGTCCATGTAATGTTCAATAACAAGGTGTAAAGCTGAAATTCATGTTATAAAGTTATATTTCTAGAATGTGACTTTCCAACTAGGGTGCATTATGGAGTGCAGTTTGTAAATGAAGTGACACAAAAAAAAATAGTTAGGTCTTCTCAAAAAAGTAATAAGGGGAATAAAGCTATAGAAAACAAACAAGCAAAGTACCTCTTGTATTATTAGAGCACTGACTGCTTAAAGTCAATGATGATGCAACCAGAAATGAAATCACAGATATACTATTCATGTGTGAAAATGCGATAAACGTCGGTCTTGAAAGCAAACAGACTAAAGTTACTCCTCAAAAAAGGTAAAAAAAAGAAAAAAGTAATTTGTTTTTGAAGTATCCACTCCTTGAAGTATGTATATATTCACTGTGACAACTCTTTGCTGCAGAATGTGTGCGGGCTCATCACACGAGAAAGGATTGGACACTCAATGACCAGGGATATAGCCTCATTGATGAGAACAGCAGTAACAGCAATTGAACTTATCAAATACACACAGAGCAACTGCGTTGTCACATCTTCAGTCAATATCAAACTCAATTTGTCGAATAAAGTAGAGGTGAGGTAAAGACAAGAGCAGAGTGGTAATTTACAGGGACAACTGTAATGTTAAACACGGTGGGTGATAAGTACGTTTGCCATGAACTTTAACAATGCCAGTTTTCTGTCAGACAGATGAGCCGGCATGACATATAGTTTACAGAAGGTTATAACAGACTTGCATAACATTCAATAAAACATCAGAAGAATGATCTTATTGTAACATTGCTCAGAGAATTAGGCTCTTTGTTTTACATTTTTACAATGTAAGAAAGGATTCAGTTACTTTTGAAGGTGCTAAATATGTCATAACAAACTGCAATACTTGTGAATAAACACAGAAGACAACAGGATACATGAGCAGCAACACCCAGCATGCATCTCTCGCACCGGGGATACATGGTTATTAGTGCAAGACAGGGGAGGATTAGAGGGACAAGTCCCGCAGAAGAGGGAGGATTGTTGCCCTTGTGGTGACCTTGTTTAACACCGCACGTGCTGTAGAGTTTTTGGACGAAACCACGTGAGCTAAAGATAAGAACAGGTGCTCCAGGCAAAAGCATTGAATTAGCAAAGACTTTAGGGAGGAAGCAGCCAAAACAGCTAGAGTATTTAAACCCACCATTTTCAAAACAATCCTAATTAACTAATATCGATTCGCCCTGCAATACCATCTGTGGGTGCTGCTGCAAATGGGTATGCCAATTCTGTCAGCAAGAAAAATAAAGGCATTAAATGTTAATGCATTATGAAAGTGGTGGGAGCTGTGCAAGAAATCCATTCCTCTGAAAACAGGCAGAAAATTCAGCTCGATAGCGCACATAAACTAAACAGCGCAATTCAATTCAGGTGTTTTAGTGACCAAATAAAATACCTCCCCGCCCCCCCGGTTGAATTGAAACTGGATTTTATTCAAGTGAGTACATGTTGAGGGCTAGCAAGCGTGTGGTTCAGAGTTAAATGCCTCCCCTTGCTTGCTGCCCACTACTGAGTATCTTCATGACTCAGTCTAACTTGAAGCGCGCACAGACAGACATAAATGTTTGAAATAAAAACACAATTATCTTCAATCTCCTCTTCTGTCTGATGGTTTCAAAAGCAGGACAGAAGTGTGCGATAGATGCTGCACAGAAATGCTTTTGGAGCTAAAGCTTAACCCAGACCTCAGTCACAGTAAAGATGGTGCATGGGACCATCATCTTCCCCATTTACAGAAACAAGAGTTTGAAGAGAAAATCTCAGTCTTTATATTTACAAGCTTAGAAATATACAGTGTAAGCGACAGAAGGGGGAGAAAGGTCTAGCAAGGGAATGATAATATTTACAACAGGTACTCTGGAAATAAGAACACGTGTTAACATTAGCTGCAACACAGATCTCATCATTTCAAACGAGAAATACCATTTTAGGACACAAAGCTCACCCCCATACATTCATAGAAAAACGAGATTACTTTGGAACCAGTAAACTTTCATGACTTCTAACACTTTCAAGTTTTCTTTCCTCTGTATCACATGAACACCATACCTTCTCCTTTGGTCTCTCGATCGCTCAAGAAATGGAGGAAAACTGTAAAGAATTGAGTAAGGATGAACCAGATGTGTAGTTTGTTCTATAATCTAAGCTTTCCTTCCAATGGACATGCCACTCCTAATTAAATTTGAAAGTCCTGTGTGGAGGGCTGGAAAAATAAGTATAGATATAAAGGTAACAGGATGCTGCACTAGGTAACTGATAAGCTCTATCTGTACTGTACAGTGTAAGATGACAGGCTGGCTACCTAGCTGACGCATTAAGATTTAATCAGCTATTTACACACAACTGAAGGTAGTTTTAATTCAAGCTAATTAACAGAGTAAAATATATCTAGGCTCATACCAGCAGGGCTATCACACACACACTGCGCTGGGTTTAGGCTAGATGTGTGGCTTTGCACTTCTCATTCCGATTCCATAGATGACCACTTCAGTAGCGCGGGGGCAGGAAGGGTCTCTTCTGCACATGGAAGGGACCACCTGTGAACGGAGGACCGGGCCGCTTGTTGCCACGAAATCTCCCTGTAGGGAGATCTTGGTTAAACTGCCGGGAGGGGTTTCGGCCTCGCATCATAGGTCTCTGCTGCATGGGGACAGAGAGGATGGGGGGTCGAAGACTAGGCAAGTTCAGGAGGGAAACGGGATTAGAGGGTTGGTTGCAGGGCTGAGCTGTGGGACTAACAGAGGGTTTCTGCAGAGGAGGAGCAGACTGTGCGACTGAGCGAGCAGGTACAGAGTCGACTGTAGGGGAGTTGGGCATGGAGGGAGAGGTTGTTGAGGATGTAGGAGGGGGTGATGGAAGAGGTAGACTCAGAGGCTCCTTCACTCTGCCCAGTAGGGGTGGAGGAACACCGGGGGCACCTGGGCGGTGGATTGGGGGTGTGTGATGGGGGACAAAAGGCTCTTTAACTGTGCCAGGACGGGGCAGTTTAGGAGGCTCGCCTAACAACGATGACATGAGTGGAAGAGGGGCTTTGTTGCCCCTGGGGCCCACACCTGCACCATCAGGTCTGACTGTGGGAGGAAGAGAGAGGGGACGGTCAACCGGGACCAATACTCCCCCAACCATTACTGCAGAGGGCAATACAGGGAGATTAGGTGGAGGGGATGGGCGCTGCGATAACGGAGGTGGAGGGGGTCGTGGGAGAGGCGGAAGTGAGCTAAAGAAAGGGGATGTAGGTGGAGGATGCTGGTGGAGGTGTGATGGGGGAGTCTGAATGCTCTCTGTATGGTAAGGCATTTGGAACTGAACTGGGGGAGGGTGAAGATGTTGGATGAGGTGATGTGGGGGAGGAGGAGGCATGGGTGGGGTCATGTCCTCCGCACTCCCCTGGCCAGAGTTAAGAGGAGGGGGGACGGTATGGGGTGAAGGAGGCTGAGCTTCCATGTATTCTTCCTCTTCGTACCACATTGATGCCCCTGGCCGACCACCAGGTGCTCCCCCTCGCCGAGAGCCTCGGCCAATCACACGGATGCTCTCTACGGTCTTAATGCGCTCTCCTGCGAGTGGCTGATGTGAATAGCCCAGAGTCTGGATGGGTGCCCCTTCGGTGCAGGGCGAAACTAGTGTCTCAATACGATGGTATTGGCCGTCCTTCCCACCCCTCCCTGGAGACTGATGACCTTTGCCCCTGTCCTCTCTTTTTCCGCTCAGACCTCCGTCTTCTGAGCCAGTGCTTGCCTTTCTAGCGCCTGCAGAGAGTCTCCTCTCTCCTAAACCTCTGATGTTTCCCATCATGTGTAACTGGCTGTGTTGTCCATCTTTCTTACCCTTCATGAGCTCATTACTGGACAAATAGGCAACAGCAGACTGCTTCCTAGATTTCATTGCTTCATCGTCCTTTAATTTCGTTCCGCTCCGTTTTACAGTGCCGTAGCGTGAAGAGGAAGAGTTCAGAAACTCTCCGTCACTGTTACTTCCTGAAGGGGTGATGACCGCATCCCAGGGTTCACTGCGGTATGCTGTGGGGGAGAGGTTATTACCTCCAGATGACCCTAGAGATTCTGGCACGCTCCCAGGTGTGTCCATGATCTCGTCCTGGGTCGGGGTGCCAGCAGCCTCATCTCTCACTGGGGTCCCGTCCACACCATCTGGACTGACATCACCTAGAGCAAGACTAAATCCTGGGTTACCTTGCAAGAAACTGTTGATTTTGGATTCTAGGCTGGGGGGAGAGGCAGCTAAGGAACGAGGAGGGGGAGGCGGAGGGGGAGGAGGAGACAACTGTCTCTCTTTCTCCCAGCTTCTGGTTCTCCCAGTTGTGTCTCGTTTGAAGCTGTTCCCCAGTGTGGGTTTTGTTTTAGGGGTGGTTGGGGTTTTAAGTGCTGACGTTTCTGGGGGAGTTTTAGTGGGAGGAGTGGAGGTTGTGTTTGTCACACTCTGCAGGAGAGAGGACAACCCTGCAGCAACAAACAGATAGAAAGGGGCAGAGAAGAAGAAATAATAACATACAAGACAATTAAACACGATGTTAAGCAATGCTTAATTTCATTAATTCCATTTTAAATCAAATAAAAAGATGTACCCGGTGTGTTTGTTTTAGACAAAGCGTTAAGTATCCCTTCAGGTGTGATGTCAACACGTGACAGGATGCTGGCCAGAGCAGGGCTTGGAGGGGTCGTTTTGGAAGCAGCTGATTGGCCAGATGGGGTGGTGGGTGTCCCAGGAGATGGTCGTGGTGACGGGCTAGCTGCTAAGACGCAAGAACATAAAGGGATAACAATAAAGTGTGGAAACAAGGCTATTACACAAACCCTACATTAGACTAAATATGGTTTAATCTAAAAGTCAAAACCTAAATCCTCCAGTGCTTCAACACAGTAGTTCTCAAAGTGGGGGACCATGTTCCAGGGATTCCTTAAGGAATGAAAAGTCAAACCCCATCACCATTTTCATTAACAAATGGTTTGAAAATTACATTTAAATCTTAATTGGGACTTCAACAATACTTGCACAGATAGAAAATTAGACTGCACAGTTTATATTGTAATTTCATTTTCTATCTTGAATCAACATCTGAATATTGTCTATTACAGAATTACTCAAACTTAGAAAAATTAATCAAACATTTATTTTAATATTGTCACAGAAAACCCGTATTGTTATGGGGAAATTATTATGCAAATTGAATAATTGAACCAACACAATTTTACCAAGATGACTCATCCAAATGTTGTAAAATGTAGAGCTACTGTGGCCTACCTACCTTCTCATTTCAAATGTAAATAATCATTTCAATAAAGTTTGTTATGCCCTTCCATAACAAACTGATGCTCAAATGATGAGGAAACCTGTCATTTAGTTTGGTACGTTAAATAGTGACAGGTACCTCATGACTTATTCAGCCGAGAAGCAGGATTAGATTCAGAGCTATGTGGTTTAATAGGTTATAAAATATATTTCTTGCTAACTTTTCTTTGCTGTGAGGAGCAACTAGCAACATTGGGAAGGTCAAGTTGTGCCATTTCATTTACACTCCCTTTGATCAATTCAATGGAGAAGAAGGAATATGAATTTGGACACAACCTGAAATGCTCAGGCTCTAAGCATTAGGCTTTAGGTTCTCATCATTACAACACAATCTTACACCAACTTAGAAACACACCTGTATTCTTCATGGCAGCTGAGATCGAACTGAGAATGGAGCTGATCTTTCCCAGGTCCACCTTCGCCAGATTGACTCCCAGAGGGGTGGATGGTGCAGTTTGAGGAGTAGTAGAGGTGGGAGTCACAGGGGTAGCCGTGGGAGCAGGGCTAGCATTAGTCTTAGAAGCTTTAGTGGCTGGGGTTGGAAGCTTTGATGCTGCATCCAACTTTGTTTTGGATACGGCAGGGAACGTCTCATCATTCTTGTCATCTGCTCATGAAACAATTCAAAGGGTGATACATTTTCACACATGAATCAGCACATATTATTTTGACAGGGCAACCTCTTCTCCAACTTAAAGCAAATATTTGAGCCACTCACCCCCTGCTGTGGAAGCGTCTTCCTCTTCAGACACATCCATGTCTTCCGTGTCTCTGTTGTCACATGGTATTTCTACTTCATCCATGGCCTTGCCATCCAGCTCTGGATCCACCTGGGCTCTGCTAGCCCCGAGTGCCAGGAAGGGGGAGTCAGAACCTGTAGGGGAAGGGGCATCTTCAGAGGGCGAGGGGATGGGCGAGTCCTCGGGTCCAGGTAGAGTCGACTTGAGGGAATCCAGTTTCTTTTTGAGACTGGCCACACGGTTTGCAAAGGCATTGTACGCCTGAGCAGAGGGCACAAACAAAACACATGTAAACTCTTTGTTTCCAGTCGTTATAATTAAAAATATTTTTAAATTTCCATTCACAATTTTACCGGTTAAAAATATTACATTATTCATGAATGTAAAATAGTTACGAAATAACTGCTAAACCATTAAACCCCCCCATGAAGATAAAGTCACTCACATTGGCAACAATTTTGACCTCCTTGTATTGCATCTCATAGAAGATGTCTGCGTTTCCCAAAGCTTCCTGCAGAGGAGGCCCCGTTTTTAACTCCGTCTCCAGGAAGCTGACAAACTCCTGCAGCTTCAGACTGCCCTCCTCAAAGTCCTTGGCAAACTTGTTGCCTCCTGCCTTGTCTGAATAAGAGACAATGACCACAAAGAAGGACAGGTAAATATAGGGTTAATACTTATTTAATTATAGATGAAAAAGACCTGCAATTAAAATTGATTAAATGGATATAAATGATCAGAATTGCTGGAACGTAAATCTACAGGTATATTGAGAGTTTCAGCCTCTGGCTCATGCTAAGGAAGTTAGCTTCTCCTTCTTCTTACAATAGGGTGGAAAAAACAAACTTTATGATGATGTATTAGCTCCTGTTGGTTTGTTGCATATATTTATGGTTTGGAGTGTGAAGTGAAGTGCCATCTTGTTTAACTCTGATAAAAAAACATAGCTTTAAATCTATATCGCAACTTCAGCTGTAATGCACATATAAGTTTCAGCTCTGATTGGAATTATAAGCATCGGATTAATTAGGACTGCATGATAGACCTGCATAGCAGAAAGTATAGTGGCAAAAATAAATAGTGATATTATGCAGCTGATGCAACAAATTATTATTTTCATCATCATTTCATCTTATAATCATTTTTTCAACTAATTGTTCAACAAAATGTCAGAAAATCACATTCCTCCATCAGCATCAAAGTCCTTAACAATATCATTCAGTTTATAATCACATTACATTTAACAACAACATCCTCACATCAGAGAAGCCGGAGCTCAGGGATGTTTGCTGAAAAAATATACTTCGTCATTACGATTATTATCCTCATCGAAAATAGATGGTGAGCTAATTGGTTAATTGACTGATCGTTCAAGGCCTTAAGATCCCAATGAACACAATTCATGAGTAAAAGAAATGTAGTAGTTGTGTAAATAACACACTCAAGTATGCTACACCTCCAATTGTGTGTTCTTGCCATTGTAAGTGTCAGGTGTGCCCGAGGCTTGAAACATAAAGCATTTCTAAATCTATGTGATGGCATCTGACCTTTGAGCCTCTTGAGGGCCTCTGAGCTGCAGACATCCACCCTGAGAGCTGCGAGCTGCTTCTCCCTGAACTCTTCTTCTGCAACTGCCCGCTTGTATCCAGACAACTGTTCAATGAGGGACTGGGGCTGGAAAAGAGAGGTGCAGATGAGAACAGAGACAGAGACAGTAATGTAATGTGTTAGAATGATTTGAAGCAC
Source organism: Macroramphosus scolopax (assembly GCA_901007825.1). NCBI lineage: Eukaryota > Metazoa > Chordata > Actinopteri > Syngnathiformes > Centriscidae > Macroramphosus > Macroramphosus scolopax. Next base: position 34,006 of record CAAKHC010014356.1, on the reverse strand, counting down.
AGCCCTGTATGTGATGAAGACTTACTGTGAACTCAGCCACAATCTTGGACTTGAGGGCAGCTTTGGTGTTGGCTGAAGCAAGGGATTGAAAAAGAAACATGAACTTACATGAACATAGATTGTATCTGAAAATAACTAGACAATTATTATTAGCTGGCTGACATTTAACGAAGATCTAGTTCTGTAAGATCCAAGAACATGACCCCAGTAGGGTTGAATGAAAAAATATTCAAGTTGCAAACTGACCATTTGCAGCTGGAGTCTCTTTTTCTTTCTCTCTTTCCTTTTCTTTTTCCTTTTCCTTTTCTTTCTCTTTCGCCTTTTCTTTCGCCTTTTCTTTTTCCTTCTGCTTGTCTCGCTCCTTTTCCTTCTTGGTCAGGTTGGTTTTCAACTGGGTGATGAGCTCCTCGGGATACACGCTCCGCTCCTCCCAAATTGTAAAGATCCTTTCCACTGACTTACGGACTTTCACATCCCTGATATTGGAAAAAGGAAAAGAAAACATCTTAAAACCAGAGGAAACAGATGGTTTAACAGTAGTGTCAATAAAAAAGACGAATAAAATGTTGGACAACTGCTACTGTTTTTATTCAATCTGTGCACTCACTTGATGAGATGAGCAGCATTCGGGAGGACGTCTGCGAAGGACGCACGAAAGACGATGGCATTCTTTCTTTTGCAGTTCTGTATCACATCATTGGCCAGGTAGAAAAGATTCAAACGATGATTGTTGTCAGCTGAAAAAAAGCGCACAGAGGAATAATTAGAGAGGAGAATATGTAACATTTTGGGGTCCTCAGAAAAGGAACAATTTTGAACCAAAGTATCCAAAAAAAACAACAATTAATAACATCAAGAATAATAATACTTTGAGTTAACAATTCACTGCGAATGAATAGGAATCGTAATATTGTAATAGAAAGCCTATGTCTGTATTTGTTTTAACCTGGAAATCTGCCTGCCAATCAAACCTCAGCATTAGGCAACGATTCATTTCCAAAACAATCACAATATTGGCAGGAAAACTAATTTATTCCACTCCCAAAAATAGATTAATTAGCATTAATAACTATAACATGCTAAATAAAGGCGAGTCAGCTCAACTACATAAAATCGGACACTGATTCAAGCTATGGTCCTGTCCAGTGCGAGTGCACTCAGCGGTTCTGCTGGTGGCGGTCACGCTTTTTATTTCACTGAAATCGGTTTTAACAACAAAAACTGATAAACTTGTTAAAACTTGAGTGTAATAGGTAAAACACCAGACTCAGTCAGGCTGTTAGGCACGTGGATAGAGTTATAACAGGGCAAAGGCCATAATCACAGGTACGGTGTACTACAAGAAAAATTATTTGTTTGAAGTGAAAAACTCTCACTTGACTGTAATTTCTTTAGTCTTGGAACCGTATATCAACTTGTTGATTAACCCGATAATCAATGAACAAGATAAAAAAAAAACACAAAACAAGAAACGTCATATGTAATTAAATGTGACAGAGTTATACATCAGTATCAACATTAATACTGTTCCAAGGCTTTTAAAAGCAAACAAGCACAAAAATAAATGATTTCATGATCGTTGCTTTTAACCCACAATAGGTTGCAGTCAGTAGTAACTGACAGATAAACAATAGTCCTTCATGTGAACTGATTGTAACAAAGTTCACTAAGCACATTCAGCCCGATGAATAGTCAGGCACAACAACGGATGATAGTCCCCTATTAAACGACAGCACACACTCATGCACAAACACACAACATAAATTCTTAATGTAAAAGGAAATCAGCTATTTACTCATTAACTAGGAGAATGCTCATACATACTGAAACAACTTCCTTCACATTTCTTAAAATGTTATTTAACTTGGCCAAAGTTGACATCTCATTTAATGAGATCCCCTTTTAAAAGGCACATTGTGACATATTGACGTGCACAATTAATCAAGTATCAATCGCGATCAGAACTTTGGTATCCAACAATTAGATGAACATGATCGAGCAATAATGATTTTAAAATGTCAGGAACAAGGCAAGAACAAATCGTATGCACACAATGTACGAGACTGTGCCACAAAGGATGCGAACAAACTTGTTACAAAACCACAAAGGGCAGTCTGGTTAATGACTGAACGCTGAGAAGCTTAATGTTATTGAACTTGATCTAAGTCTTGGACCAGCATCAATTCAGACCACAGCACCAGTGGCGCTGTACAACGTCTCACTTTATCCATGCTCTTTCTTTTTTCATTGTTAGCAGGAATGTTGCTGAATGTTTCAGCTAAAGCAGTGCAGTTTATTTTCATGTTCAAGTGCAATAAACATGTTTTGTTTCTAAAGTTAAGACACGTCACTGACGAATTTGCATATTCATAGATTAGCTATTTATGACTAACAGAGACTGAGATTATATTGTTTGCTTAGAGCCCAGATTCATTCTATTTGTACATTCTTGAGCTGAATAATAAATTCCTGTGCATCTACTATGTGCAGTGTTGCTTTCCCTCAATATATCCAGTACCGTTGGGTTTATCACTGAATCACCAACTACAGTAACAAATGATTATGTCAAGTGTAATTTCACATATATAGCAAACATTGAAAATTATCATTAAACTGTGGATTCTGTTTATGCTATCCTCAAAACATAGCAGTGTACTTAAGAACATGAACGCATACACACAACTATGAATTTACCGCACATTAGCTTTGCATCCTGCATTTTTATCATACAATTCAAAAGTATAGATTCTCCATAATACATTTAATGTCACATGGTGACGATAATTTCTGAAACTAAAAGCAGTATGTTAAGCTTGACTTGACAAGCACTTAGGCTGACGCTACAGGTAGAACTGGTAAACGGCTACAGAAATACTTTAACTACAGCTGATACAAATACCCTAGAAAAAGGCATTTTTCACACTTGTCGCACACACCTTAAGAGCAGAGACGTCTCTATTCTCCACTGCATTACTGTGCACAAATAACCATTGAGGTCAAATAAATGTTACATACCATACTAATGAATGAATGCAACCTATGTTGTCTGCTTTGGAAACTGGTTAGCACGGATTCTCTTCAAAATGCTCAAAATGCTTTTGGAGTAAAAATGCATTTAGATTATTTTTTGGAGACAAGACCAAACCTGCTTTAGACTACAGCCACACGTGGGGATGGCTTGCCTCTTGGTTAGCTGGCACAGCTCTCCATCAGACAACAATGGCTGAGCTAGCGCCCAGCAGTGTTAGTACATTGAGTGTTGTCAGCATATCCTTTATCATGCGCAGATCAGTAGGCGGTGATGTGGTTGGTATAAAAGTTTCTGCCTAAAAGATGAATGGCCTGAGACACCGATGATGAACAAAAGGATCATTCAAGTCTGTATACTTTTGCAGTAATCCCTAAAAGATCTGACAGATCTGCAGTAGTCTGGATTATTTCTTTGGTTTTCATCTCAATTGATGATTATCTTCATGCTTGTGTGTGGCATGTTTAACTTTCTTTAAATTTCTGAATCAACATTTCCAAGCTGGAAAAATGTACTTCACATAAATGTCAATTTAGCTTTCATGTAAATTAACTACTGAAAATCCCTATACATACATAGCATGCAAATTAGTTTAATACAAAACAATAAACTTGACATCTTGATTCAAAGAAATAAATACATTGTCTTTACTTTTCTTATATAAAAGGATCTTGATTAGCTTTATCAAAACTGAGGCTACTCTATATACTTAAAACAGCTTTTAAGTATTTACTCTGTGACAATGATTATTAAACCGCCCTATATTAAACAAGGCTGTATAACTAACAAAAAGACAAAGAAAGTGCTGTAATTTAACTAACTTTGGCCATTTATTTGTTGTCTGTCTTCATTTCATCCTGTTCTTTCATCCTGTTGATGCCCTTTCTGTGCTTACACATAGTAGAGTGAGTTATGTTCAACGCAATTGATAAGCGATATATTTTATTAGTATTTACCAGTATCCTAATGTAAATAGTTCAGTTGTCCATTGGCAGGAGGAGAAGATAGACTATTTGTTAATAGCCTGGAACTAACAATTTCAGGACAGCACATAGTCTTGCATATAATGTCAAATCCATCCAAAGCGTGGATAGATTTGACAGTTAGACTCTACTGACATATAAACAGATGTGCAAATGAGAGCTTTGTTGCATATAGAATTTAGGCCCGGTTCAGTCCAGCAGACAGGCTAGACAGGCCGTAGTCTGATGGATGCATTATCCTGCAAAGGCACATCATGCATTAGCTCTTATTCATCACACATTATCATTGACTAATAGCTTAATTCAGCTGCAAAGGTGTCAGAGGATGAATTGCCATTGTAGTTTTATCAGTAAATATGTGTGACATTGTGGATTGCGCTGCTAAAGGCATTATACATGATTAAATAGACGTTCATTTTTTAAAAGTTTTAAAAGTTTAAAAGTGTTATTTTATTTCATATTTTAAAATAACCTTATTATTCATTCCAAAGCCAGCGTCATGAGCGCAACAACCAAGGCGCAACAAAACTGTTGAAACGGTTTGCCCACACACCTGAAAAATCCTAGAGGAAACTCTGCACTCCATTAAAACAACGCAAACACTGAAGTTTTCATCAAGCCCAAGCAACATCTGTTAGATCTTATCCAACATTCACCAACATCAATTGGAAAAAGCGCCAAATTGTCGTGCGATACTATATTCCCTTTCTCTTCATTTTCCCACACTCAGCTGAGAACCTCTTCATCTACCTTCATCTAATGAACCATTCACCAGCAAAGGCTTTAAAAACGATCAGCTGGTAAATTCTCTGAACAGGTTTACAATTCCTCATGGTTTCAACAATCTGGTGTTATCTTAAGAAATACAGCACTTTTCTGTACAAGTATCCTAAAGTGGGCCAAAAGCATCCTTTAGTTGTAAGTGATACGAGAATATGAACCTCAGAAATATTCATGAATGAGAAGGTGGATTCAGGGAGGCAAAAGCAAAAAAAAGGTTCAACTATCCTTTCATAAAACCATTAACTGATGGTAGCTTGTGTCAGAGCACAAACTTAAAAAGAGGTTGAAGCTCAAGACCGTTTCCCAAAGAAAATGTGTGTCACATGATCGGTCACTACAAATAACCTTTTTTTTTTAAATAAGATTGCTGAAAAGATGTGCATACAGATGAAAAGTTCTGAAAAAAATTGTAAAATCTCTTCAAAGCCACTTCTCAATCATGATTACACACCAAAACAATCAATAATAAAGTGATTCAAATACAGCCATAATTTCCATTTTGGCTTTTTTTGTGGGAAGAATTTACATATTTTATAATGCTGACTTGCTCCAACCTTTAGTTACAGAAGGGCTCAACAATGAATCAAAATATGATTTAAATCGCAATTACATTAAGTCAATATCCAAATCAGGGGAGCTGCAATTTGTAATTAAGGTGAAATGTGTCACAACATACCAATTAAAAATAAAACATTGTAGTAATATATATTAAAAACACCTCCAAAATGAAATTGCCTTAGTTGAAGTAATACCTCCCTCTCAGTGTCCCCCTAAACTGAACACTATCTTGTACAAGTGTGCCCAATGAAGTGGCCTGTCACGTGTTTCTACGCAGTGTTTTATTAGAACCTGTCAGATTAAGTGACACGAGTTTTGCAAGGTTTCACACCACTGTTAATGTTTCACTAACATATATTCACGATGTTATGCCTTGTTCAAAGATTGACATAGCCAACCTGGATGCACGTATCAATGTGAAGATTGAGCAAATATTTCGAGAGTCCTACGTTTAAATGCATCACCGATAATGCAATGCGATATCAAATTGCGACTCAGTATCTCTCTTGATACTTTCCTCTACATTGAGAGGATCTTATAATGTCATGCATCAAAGGAACATATCTGAGTTAGAGTTTTAGAGAACATCCAATGTATCCCAGCCCAAATACAGACGTATTAACCACAGTATCACACAAATCAGGCAAAACTTAGAACGTTCACTTAACGTTTCATATATTAAACTACAGAGCGACGACAAAAGCAGATATATGGCAGAAACTAATGCTATTGAAACATGTTGTGAACCGACTTTATTTAAATTGCTAATTGTTTTAGATAGTAAATCCTTCAATTCAAAATCCGAATCACTTAATTCAGACCAGGGACCGGGAGGCCCGACTGGTAACTAAGTTAGCACAGGGACCTTCACTAGCAGCAAAACGTTAGCGTTAGCGTCGCTAGAATTAGCGGCTAATTTTAAGTAGTGATAACGCAAACGTAAGCTCTCAGGGAAGAACCCAATTCAATAGAAGGGAAAATATTTTAATAATACATCGAAAATATTTTGCGGTGCACTCATTGAATGCTACCGTTAGCGTCTAACGTCAGTTTTGCAAACTGACCAACGGTCATGGCAGAATCGTATTTGAATTAGCCGAAGTGAGCTAGCTTAGGGGTTAGCTGCAGCAGCAAGCTACTCACATTTCTTGAGCCACTTCATCCAGTAACGAACTATAAGGACGTGGTGCTTTTTATTTTCAATACACCAGCCCGAAAGTCCCTGTATTGACTCCATAGTGTTAGATATTCCTTGAAACCGCCGGTCCAAAGACGCTTCCAGAGCAGAATTGGAGCTGCGGGCTCCGTGGCCGCTTGCAGCCCCAGTACCGGCCGCCATCTTTCCTGTTGTCTGCCTGAGCCGAGCGCAGTCCGGTGATGGGGACGAAGAAGGTAACGTAATGAGGACGACTTTGGGGGAACACGCCCCCCCTAATGTTTTCGTCTTATTCGTGAATCTGTTAATCATAAAGCCCCAAAAAGTATAGAATGATATTATCTAATTAGTCTGTGTTTGAAGAGGAGACAGACACAATGAATTTGATTTTCTTCATTTATTCAAGGCCGTCACTGTTACAGATAGAGAAATATAGCTACAAGTGAGCCAAAGATTTAGTATGTCCTCCAAAACAAAAAAAAATAAGGATTTGGGAACAATCCAATCTGTGACGAATACTATAACTTGTATGATGTATCTTTCCAGGTTTACTGTGTCAGCACAGTAATTCACTGATCAAGATTAATTTTTATTAGCAACTTGACTTTAACAGGAGTCGTACATTTGGGATATCATCACAAAACTTCAGCCATAACATAATCTGACACTATTTCTCATCATAACATTAAGCTGTGGTTAAGTGATTTACATCGCACAGTGCAATCTGTCAGATTGTATTCAACAAAAGATAACTATCTGCCAGAATACCCTACCACCAAACTGATGGAGGCACACATTGCCCTGCACACAACGCACACACACACCTTTACCTGTCACACATTCTTGCAAAACATCCACACAGGTTTATTGATCCTCCTTCTCTAAGTCTGTTGATTAGAGGATAATACCGGTATTTTGTAAACCTGGGTCGTATTTCCCCATGTGTGGGGGCTCGAAATAAATCATAGGGACCAAAAAGATTGTATCTGGTGCATTATTTAGTATTTAGGTTACTGTTTAAGCTAAAGTTATTGCCTTCAGTAACATTATGCAGCACAATAACAAACACACTGAATAAAATTCGATAAACTAGGAGAGGTCTAAGAGGTGCCTTCTGGCAATGGACATGGCTATTCATTGAGACACTGTACACGTTTCTCATCTGCTTGTTATCCACATCAAAACACGACTGAAAGAAATGTTACAACAGAGATGTGACACATAAAAAAACAAATTTATCACTTATGTCTGACATCTTTTTATCATGTTATCAGACACTGATAATCAGAGCCCGTCAGTAGCAAAATAAACTTTTATTGATTTGATGCACAAGTTGCACTGTCATGTACATGCAGCCCTTTTGCGGTTATCGCTATATTGTTCTTGCTAAAAAATGCACCAATTCCAACTGTTTCGGTCCCTATGAGACATTTCGACCCTCATACTTGAGGAAATATGGCCAGTGTTGAAAAATACCGTATCCTTTAAGTCTATCCGTCCCCAGCCAGTCAGCAGTGAGGATGGGCTGGTTGTGAGGCTGGGGGGCTTGTAGGAGTTGGGGGGAAGCCAAGTGAAGGTAGGTGCTCTCCAGTGGGTTTCAGTCATCTGTGCAATCCAACACACTCTGACTGAGAGCAAGGTCCCAATAGTGTTCTGTGCCGTGCTTCTTGAAGTGTTCCCTGGCCATGCTCTCTGTGGGGCACTGCTTGAACTTCATCTCCCCATAACTACGTTCTTTAGCTGTGCCCTGAAGAGTAAAGAGGATATATTAAACTCAAATTAAATCACAAGACAAAAACAAACCACCGAGTCCAAATTCCTTTCAATATAATTAAAGAGGATAGAGGATATGAACATTTAGATACTCACATCCCAAATCAACCAACACTTGTTGTTTCTTTTTGTATCGTCATCACCATCTGGATCTAATAAAAATCAATGATAAGCGGTTTAGAATCCCTGTAATAAGCACAAAGACAAACAAGAGCAAGAGACTGAATACTCAGGTCGCTCCTACCATCTCTTTTGGAGTTATGTTCCTCCCATTTGATTCTGTGCAACATCAACTTCTTGAACTTTTTCTGGGATTTGGGGCCTAAAGCAAGAGGAAGAAATTCAGATACAAGATACAACTGAAAGACTGATTGTTCAACCATCGTTTTATCAAAGGATAGAAGAGAAAGAAAAATATGTCAGAACTGAATTCCCTGGAAACAAACGTCAAGGTTTGTGTTTGATTATACGTTTGCTTTAGTTCCTATGCAGCTGTATTTGTAGTTAACAATAATACTTGTTTAAAAAAAAGTGTATAGTGGTCAGGAATAGGCCTGGGCAGTATATTTAAAAGTCTTTTGTGTATTATGTGTTTTCATGGTGGTTCGCATTTAAATAATCTAAATAATTTAAATAAAAATGATTTAACTTTTTATTGAATTATGTCATCGCTATTGATGTTTATTGCCGATGCTTATTACCACCCAGGCCTAGTCAAGAGTTAGATCCATTAGACAAATCTGGGGAAGCAAAGAAATCGGTAAATGACTAAATCTCCACACTATAGACATTTTGTTGCAAATGTTCATTGTAACTACATTTAAAAAAAAAAAACGGTTTCAACTGTAGTAGCCAAAAACAAAAAATTGATTGTGTTGTGGGAACTTATGGGCTAGAATTGTCAACAGTGCACCTGAGAATTATTTTTCCCCTCACCTCCTTCCACAACAACAAGGTTGACATCTTTGTGGAGAACTACTGTGCCAGTCAGGTAAAGCTGGTTGGCATTTGCTTCCACTTTAAACTTCTTAGCAGGATTCTGCAGGTTACGGATCCTGTACAGGGATGGAATGGTGATTGAATTAGGTCCAGGTTAGACAAAGTAGGCCTTATCTTACAGTAGGTACTCTCTCTCTACCAGTACACACCTGTACACTGCAATGTGAACACCGTTAGTCAGATCTTCTTTCAACCTCTTGACCTTTTTCTCTTTCCTCTGCTCCGCTGTGAGCTTGCGAGCTGCATTAGCCTCCTCGTGGGCCCTGAAGTAAGAGAGTGCAATTAGAGAAACCATTAAGAATAATGTTTTTCTTCAACAATTATCATACAATATACTGAACAGGAAACTTCAGAATGAAATAAGGAGATATTGAATGAGGACAAGCAGATTAGTTTAAATGTGTTACTAACTTCTGCCTCTTGGCCATCTGCGCTCTGACGTGGGCTTCTACCTTTGTCGGGTCCTGAACCGCCTCCGTTCCCAACACTCTCATCAGATTGGAGATGCGCACTGAGAAAATAGAAGCAAACCTTAGCTACATCCTGCTTAATCTTGTATAATTTGTACTAAGACATTGGTATGTGGCTACCTTTTGGTTCTGGTGGAGGCATTAGTCCCAGACGGACCTTTTCTTGAACTTCTTTTTGGCCTTCCCTCCTCGTCTGTCTTCTCAGCTTCTTCTGTTCTTTCTTTGTCAGATATACACCCAGTGTTACTGGCTTATCTGTGTCCACTGAGGGAAGAAACAACAAATATTATAACCAGTCCAGAATATTATTATTGCAGTGATGAGATAAATACCATTATAAAGGGCAGGGTAAGTGTGTATGTTTTTAAAAAGAAAAGCGTTTACATTGTTGAAAGTCTGCACAAATGCAAAATAATAAATGTATTAGTGTTCATATGGACATGGGTTAATCTGGGTTGGCAGTCTGAATGACGAAAACAGCTTTAATGGAAATTTGAACGGCAATTTTGAATTTTACTTACCCGGGGGGCTAATTTGGGCAGGATGTTCTACGAGGTTCGTCACACCAAAGAGCACCAACTTCTCAAATTTAGTTTCCGGGTTTCTTCAAAGGATAATGACAGGTTAGATATAACCACAGTACATTTGTCTTAAGTGCTATCACAACAATAAATAAAAGCAACTGAAACACTTCTTATACTGCATTATAATACCATACATAAAATACTGAATATTATATTTGGTAATCTACAGCTTCAACACTGCAGTGATAGACACACAAAGAATAGTTGTAATATTAAACCCAACACAGTACTCGATGTTTAAGGTTTGCTGTACTTTCTTACATTTCTACATTGGTGGGCAAGATGTAGGAGTCCCACCACTCGATGCTGGGCACCTCATATTCTCCAATCTCCTTCTTGGGGGCAATCAAGGCCAGCTTGGTGGACGCATGGATTCCTGTCTTCTTAGCTGCCTGGGCAATCTCACTCTGTAACTTTTCCAACTGGGCCTGATCCAAGAAAAGAAGCAAAGCAGGGTTGGGGTGACCATTTGTTTTAAACCATGTTTACCTAGAATCACTGACTGGTGGATGCATTCCTCTGCCAACCAGTAAAGTAGCAATTTGCACCCATTTCTGTCCAGAATAAATCATTTAAGTAATTAAATGACCGGGATTAAGTATTTTTTATGGTTGCATGGAAGTTGTCACTAGAGAGCCGAGGTCACTAACAGATGGACTGCGCTCCAGGTGAGAGACGACTTCTACAACTGGGTTGTTTCACATGTTAATAATGAATGTAGGCAACTCTAAAAGCTAAATATTGATGGCGCAACGGCATACAAAATTTAAAATATTATATTCCAAATAACCTGGTTGAAACAAATTCTGGATTGGAATATTTATGGGTAATATCTGACCTTGGTTCTGATTCTTTGAGCAATCTTCTCGAATCGCCCCTGCTCATGGAATTTGAAGGTCTTCCGAGGGCGCTGAGCTGCTGTTATTGTCACGCGTTGGTCAAAGTAAGAAGTAGACTCCATATCCTCTCCTGGCTTCTCCTTCAGCTGCTGGCGGAACTGCTCCCTCTTTACTGCCCGAATGTTAGCTACACAGAGAGCAGAATACAACGTGAGGAACACAAACAACAAGGAAATAACAGTTTGTGTGTACATATATGAATGCATGGATACCTTTTAATGTGGGCATTCGGTGTGTGAGTTCAACCTCTTTGCCACTGGCATCCACAGTTCTACCCTTGTCATCCAGAATAAGTGGTGTTGGCTTATTCACCTCCTTGATTTCCACTTTCCTAAAGAAAGAAAGAGAAAGCAGTACATTTTCAATGAAAAAACACATCAGTCCCGTGTTTCTTTCATCTTTAGATTTAAAAAATCTTGTTAATGCCATAACTCTACTCACGGTGGAGCAATTCCCATGGCGTGCAGGTTAGCTAATGCCACCAAGTTGTGAGGGACTGCGTTTCCCAAGGCTCCAAGGATACCAGGTTTCATGGATAACTGGGACTGGATGCGGGCCTGTTGCTCGGCGGCCTTGCGAGCCTTCTCGATAGCATCATTCATGAAGCTAGCGGCTTGTGAGGGGGCGATAGATGAGCCACCACCTGCAGCTGTGCCAAGAAGCCGTGACATGGGAGTGGCTTCCAGTTGTGACTGCGATGTAAAAAGGGTCAACGGCATTAGTCAAGAAGAAATCAGGTCGAATGCAGAGCCTAGAATTACTGCTCCTTAATATGCATGAAAACTCCTTAAATGTTAAAAAAATGAAAATTACCGGTGCACCAGGTACTGATGAGGCAAAGCTCAGTTGTTTCTTCCTCTCCTCTATCTGTCTTGTGGCTGCCTCCATCATCTGTTTGATCTAGTAAAACAGTAAAAAGGGGTACGAAAGGGGTTCGTTAAAGCATCGTGAAAAGCTTGAAACAGTCCAAGTAGAATCTCAATTCGTTTTGAAAAATAGATATGCGTGTGTTGCATGAGTTACCTGCATTTTGGTGAGCATACCAGGGCTCTCAGATGGCGGCCCAGGTATGACCTCAGGCTCCTCCACCTCTTCAAAACGGGGGACCCGTTTCCGCTTCACAATCGTCCCATCTCCTTCCTCCAGACTCACTTTCACAGCACCTGTTTCAGTATCATCACTAAAGACATCCTGAGACCAAACAAATCAAATACAAACACCAGTTACTAAAATTTCATCACGAAAAGGTAATTTGCAGATTTTCAAACAGCATCGTCTCATCACAAAGGGGTTAATATATGTAAATGAACAATGTATAACTTCCTTCCATGTTGCATAAGCGTTTTGCGTCAGCAAACAGACTTTTGTCAACTCAATATACAGATTACGCTTTTGTACTTTTTGTATACTGCCTCAAACGAGGGTTGGATCTAACTCGTCACAGCTCCAAATTTAAAGCAGTGTCTTCCATCATGTCACCAAAGCCATCGGCTGTAACAGACATCTGAGCATATAGTAATTGTAATAGCGACAGTGTTGTACAGGAATACGGGAATGTCACAACAGCCCCGGGAGTGGCTTGGTGAATTCGAGTTGTTATAGGCTTTTTAACTTTTGAGGTGAGGGGAATATCCCGGCCCCTTTCTGTTTTGCTTGTCATTTAGAATCAATTTCAAACCATATTACGTCTTTTCTACTACGTCAACTATTAAATACTTCTTTAAGTTTACGACTGAATACAGACTAAATGTAATAGTCAAATTAATGACAAATCTGACTAATCTGCAGGCCAATTCCAACATGCATTAAAGGCTTCAGTCCTGACAGTCCTGTTGATAACTTCTGTATGTGAGCATCTAAATTCAAGTCCACTGTGTTCAATCAAAAGATACTCTATGAGTCTAACTTCTTAGTTGTGCAGAAACAACATATAGATCCATGTTCGCAAATGTCCGTTTTTACCTTCAGGTCTCTCTTGCGGCTTTTGTCTCCTGCTCCTTTACTGCCACGGGTACTATGGCTTTCCTCTAATGCTTCAAAGAGACGCTCCACAAAATCTCCAGCAGACTCATCGAGGAATGGATGCAGCTGGTCTGAAGGGAAAACGAAATTATTAGCCCATGACTAGCTACTTTGATCATTGCCATGATAACATAACCTCTTATAAATATCTCTCAACCTCATGGCAGGGTGCTTCCACATATACAGAAATAACATTACAATTATAGTAATATTTAAAGCCAACTTGACTTCTGCAAAGCACCATTTTCCGGCTAATCCTGAACTATTGCTATAATGTATCTATATATCTAAAACATACTTGGTTTCAAGTGGGCAAAAGAAGGTTACCTATCGTTTTCCTTTTGTCGAGTCCCTTTACAACACAGTGCAAAGCCGCAGTGACCACAGTGGGCTCTGAGAAACCCAGCACCTTCTTCACAGTGCGCTCCATCCATGGCCTCAACTCCTCCAAATCCCGTTTAGGAAGAGACATCCTCTGATCTGCAAGGTCACACGTAAGATGAATAATGTATAATCAATATCACCTAACTTACATATCTTCATTTACGTTCGGCAGTGATGCGACGGTCCCAAAAAGCCATAACGTTGACGTTAGAAGGGAATAGACCCCCCTGCACTCACTCGTGCTCTATCTACAAACACCTAAGGTTTACCATACATTCCCATTCAAACACATAGTCAGGCAAAGACTTTCTTGTGTTTGTAAAATGTTCGATGTCATGTTTGACTGGAAGACAAATTTGCCAACAAGCGGGAACCTACATGCTAACATGAACTTATGCTAAGTTAGCACACAGCAGTATGCGAGGTAACAACAAGGGCTTCGTTAACTTACAAAACTTTCGATTCTGCGTGTATCCGTTGCCAGTTCACGTGCGTTACAAAAGTCACGCAGAAACAATCAAGTTTAGATCAACTAAGACACTGCACCAAGTTTTCCTTTAATCGTTCTGTTTTGTTGCGCCGTTCACACGACGATGCCGTCCAAGGACCCGGAAGAGGAAGTTGGGGACGATGCTTCTTCTTCGTTGCCATTCTCGCGCAGTGTTTTCGAGCACATTCTGTTCGTTGCTTCCACCTAGCAGCACGCGAAGAAACTACCTCAGTCGTCTCTCCACATGAGGTCACTCAGGCCAGCTGTCTTTAAGGTTAGTGTTTCACTAAAAGACCATTGATAGGACATGAAATAGGTCAATAAGCAGATAAATATTGTTTGGGTTAAAACAGAAACTGGCGAAATGGCTGGTACGTTGTAACTTTTAGCCTCATGGCTAACATGCATTAGATGCTAGCTAGAAGTCTTAAAACCAAATATTTTAAGTAACAAAGAAAAAAGGTCAGCATTTTCTATTTTTAAAACACTGGAACACAAGTTCCATGCAATACTTGCTTCAAGATTCACTTCTCTTTCTTTTCTCTTGACACATGAACCATCTGTGAAACTGTGGTTAATTTATTTAAGTGTTGCAGCCAGCCAAAGGCACAGTAATGGAGGATTTAATTTAATAATTGTATTATTTGTTTGGAATTATTAAAAATGCCTCATGAATAATCCTAATATCTTTTTATTCACAAGATGTCAGCCAAAACAAAGTCTTTGTTGGGCCTGTATTACAAAATGAATAAGTCGAATGCATTTCAGTTAAGATTAAAACTCTTGATGGTTTATTACCAAGAAAAAGTAAGATGCAATAAACTGTCAACAACATGGTCTGATTATTTTTGTTTTTTTCCAGCTGCCTCTCTTTTACAACTGCAGCTAAATCTAGCTTAAACATTGCTTATCTATTGACTAACCACAGAGTAGCCATGAACCCAGTCCACTGGTAAAAACATGTCATTATCAGGTGATCTCATTTCCTTCCACCGATGTCCCTCCCCCTCTATTTTCTATCTTTGCAGGATGTGGGTCAACTGAGTGCAGTTGTAGTAGTGTGACCACGAAAGCTGTAGTGAGCCTGCGGCGACACTAGTCTGCCAGATCTCCCCCCTCCTCTACAAAGGTTTCACTACCAGTTGTAACTTAATGCCTAACCATCCAGTGCAGGGGTATCCTGTACGCAGGATATAGTAGGAAGCCAGGAGGGCTCTTTTTAAGGAATTATAAATATCCATCCACCAAGATGTAAACCAGTTCATTACATTTACATTCAATTAGTCCTTCAACAAAACATCCCCATCATCACCATCCCCATTACTTGATGGAAGAATACATAAACCACAGCTTAGGTTTTGTATTTCCCAAAGTCACCTGGTCACCTACTAACATACTTTACATGTATGTTTCGGTGCAGGTTTATGTTGGCAACACAGTCTGATTCAGGTTAAAACAAGCAAGCTGCTATTTGTAACTTTGAAAACCAGCTTGTTATTCCACCCTGCCTCATGATACCACTTTCTACCTCAAGAGGCGGTAGTGAGTCATGAAGGAGCAGCAGCTCTGCCCTGACTTCCCTCAGGGCTTCTGAGCTGAGGCTAAGCCCATGCAGCGAACTTAAGGACCTTTGAACCTGCTACAAAAAGCTCAGGAATATGGGGGAGGTTTGGAATTTAAGTTGACAGGTAAATTGAGCTCTTAACCTTCTGGCTCAGATCCATCTTCACCCTGCCCTACCCTTCATCCTGCTGTTGCATTGTCTACCTAACCCTCCGTCATGCACTCACACTAATAAGCAAGAACCTGACATGCTGGAAGTCCTACACTCCATAGTTTATAAAGGGAGCTAAGGGTATAATGTTACTGTTAGTGTTAAAGAAGAGGACTCGATGTTCAGGTTAAATGTTTACAGTGCCACTTTGGGACTTTCACCCAAAGAATACATCCTCCTTTTTAGTTCAACCTCAATTTCCCACTTGAAAACTTCTTAAAATAAACATAAAACATGGTTCTTTAATAATGTCAAAATAAATTGTCAGTCATAAAACAATCATAAATAACAAGAATACACAATCATGAAACGAGAGGAAGTGTTAAATCAACTAGAAAGCCAGGAGGCACAGTCAACATGTGGCATCAGAGTCACACACACCTGAAAAACAAATAATTACCCAAAAGGCCACTCGAGGACGATCAATGCAAACATGAGAACACCTGAGGAGCACCTTGGTACACTGTACAACCCTCCTGCACTGCTTGTTTCAGTAGTTTTCAGTGGATGATATTTTAAGAGCAGAGATTAAACTGATCCCAGTCTGCTGTTTGATTTTGTTTGGTTCTATTGCATCTGATATAATACAAATATTTTATTATGGACACAAAATATATTTAATATATATAATATATATACTGTCCCATTGCAGGTCATCTTCCAATATAGCAGAAATCACAAATATTCAATGTATCAGATATGTATGGAATATACATGTTATAATATAATCTAACAGTCATTTAGATTTTTTAATGGCTCGTGGGATGAAAGGATGTTTTGAGTAGTAGGACAAATTTGTTCAGACAATTTTAACTATATTTTTTAGACAGAAGTAATTCTGTGAAACAAGACAGATGAAAGTGAATGCTGAAAGATAGAAGTTGACTGATCATGAAGCCTCTATCGGCAAATCAACCTGGTTTAATATTGGCAGTATTCTGGTGGCAATCTAATGACCAGTAATCAGCAAACACACCCCCTCACATTTGCCCACCCAGCAAACATCAACCTGAATTCCTCGTTGGCACCTCACATGTGCCACCCCCCCCCCACCCCACCCCCCCTCCGCGCCAGCCAGCTCTATTATGTAATGACACCTCAGCACATAATATCACAATACAACAGATATTTCTATACAACAACACACCGAAACACAATCACAAACACACACACACACAAACAGCCTCACGTGGTCTCACACATGCTCTTACTCTCATTCAGTTGACTTTCACGTGCCAGTGCAGCTAAAACAAGTTTTATATGGTATCATGAGGTTTCTGTAGTACATCTGTTATATTACTGGAATCCCAAGTATTTGGTTTGCAGTTGATCCTCGTCCACTACCAGCGACGCACTAATTACCAAGACTTTCAAAAGTGTTTGCTTTCATTTGCTGAACAGTTTTCCACATTTTAACATATTAAATAACAACGTGATGTAAGCTGAGTGTTCATTTGCCTTAATGCTATGAATATTACATAAAAGATTTTAAGATACTCCCCGTGTTCCCTCGCACATTATTTTGACTCATTAAGTGTGCGGTTATCTTATATTTCATCATGCTGACCCACTTCTATTTCATTGTATCTGACAGAGGTTGTAAATCATCTTGGATGATACTATCTCGAGGGACTCTGCTGTCTTCACTTCTCACATGGACCTCAGTGTGTGTGTCGGACTTGCACGTGCATGGACTGAATCCCAAGTTGTCATCTGGAAGTGTACCGTAAGCTTTTATCGCTCACATGTTCTCTCTTATAGCAACTTGTGTTTGCGAACTCTTTCCGTCTTTCCTCACCTGTCCTCTGCCTGTCTTCTCTACGCGCGGCGTGGTGTTTCCCTTTCACTCGCTGCACTTGAATAATTGAGCAGTCTCGTAAGATGCCGTCATCACGAGCCGTCTCCCAAGAACACATCCAGGCCAGAGAAACTGATGAGGATGTTATTTGCCTGTAGCTCGGCTGTGGCCCAAATATCCCATTCAATGTCATGAGATACACGTGCGTCCTTGAAGATGTTGTCCTGATATCTGTTTCTTTACCGTGTCCCCTATTAATGACAGGATGGTGATGGGGGCCGCAGATCGTGGGCATAGATTCATCCACCCAACACACCAAGGCCCACCAGCTCTGCAAGCTGCACACATGCAGACATGTCTGATGTCCATTGCAGGGTTTGGCCACTGTGCAATTTTAATGAGCATCAGGGTTGTTTTGGGACTGAAAACCCCCCCGAGGACTCTGGGTGAGTAAGAGCATGTGTGTGCTGCTACCATGTTTTTTCTATTTGTGTGTTCATGCGAGTTTGTGTGAAGACACGACGTTTGTGTAGTTGTAAAGTCACTGTGAGTTCACCTCACGTGACTTTTACTGGAGTGTAGCAAATGAATAACGGGGGAGGGGACTTTAGAATAAGTGATTGTGTCCGTCCCTTTATCGCGCTGTCTCACACGAAGAAGAAACGGACAGACAACTTTAAATCATTAACTTGTCAATACCAATAAAGGGTCATGAGGCCACAATGGACGCCGACACAGCAAGAGATGAGGGGGCAGTGAGTTCGTTAAGTTCAATCCTATTGATGCACAAACACACATGCTACATTAATCCAACTCATGCTTGTTTGGTTACTCAGAGAAGTAAAAACAGTTGACGACACATAACGATCTCATTTTTTTCTTAAACATCTGCTGATTATTTGATATAAGACTATTGGGATAAACATTTATTTAACCCCAAATTGTCGGGGCCAAGAATAAAAATTGAGCAGCGCCAATGGAGCAAAAAAAAAAGGTTTTCCACAGCAAGTTGAGAAAAACATCCAATGTCCTCCATGTTCCCCAAAAATGAAGTGAGGCCAGGTCTCCTTCGTTTGCCCTCCACACATCCTCCTCCCGTCCTTTTCCTCTTGCCCCTCGTTTCCATCCTCCAGGAGGAAGGGGGGAGTAGTTGCAGGGAGGGAGTTGGAGGGCAAGGGCTTCTCTGCTAAAAACTGCATGGATACAAGAGGGGGCTGAGGGAGGGGGGCAGAGTGGAGGAGGGAGGGAGGGAGGGAGGGCGTATTCTGTTGTTGTAAGGTAACAGTCAGTGTGTCAGAGACAGGCCCATCACCGAATCAGCCAGTCAGTGTGTCAGAGCGTGCGCGATGGGGAGTGGCACGCGCATGTGCGCCTTTGTTTATGACTGACTTTGGGTTTGTTTTTGTGTGTGTGTGCGTGCGCGTGTGTGCGTGTGCATGTGTGCGTGCGGCAGGGCTGACTTCATCCCGTCTGAGCAGGGAGAAATCTAACCACACCCTCTTAAAATTTGCCACTCTCGTGCTCATGTGCTGGCAGTATCCATGCATGTGACGTTGGAGTGGAGAGAAAATGGTGAATGATTCTTGGTGGTTATTTGAAGAATTTTTAGCCACATTGTAACTAAACACAAGTCTTTGAGTAACTGATTGTTCCGTCTATAATTTGACAGAATTAGTGGGATTTCCCAGAGCTCATGGTAACGTCTATAAATCATCATTTGTCTGAACAATATTAGTAAACCCAGATATTCAATTCATATCAGGGCTGATACACTGAAGAAGCTTCACCAGAAAGTGTTGACTTTAAAATAAATATGAATTATGAAATATGATTATTATTAACCTTCACATTCTTTTTAAACATTGCAGCTATTTTAGGGTCACTTTAAAGGTCCTATTTGTAAAAATCCAAACAAGCTTGTGCTTCATAGAACCAATAAAGGGCAGCGTTTTACCAAAGGTTTTGGGTGTCCGACTAGTCTATATAAATTTCAAGCCTCACTCATGATCACAAGCTTCGGTTAGTGACCAAAAAATACAATTAGCCTCAAACTTTGTTTCAAAAATCAGTGTGCATGAGCGACATTGCCGATTTTACTGTGGAGCGAACAGGCCTCACTGCACCATCCAGAAAAGACATCTGATGCAGGATACAAGGGTGGAGGTAGACTTTATATGTATCGTAATTCTGTTCTGTTGTTCTCTTGCACAGCAGTGTGACGACTAGTGCCTTATGGCTTTGCTTTGCCTCACAGAACGGGGCGAGGAGCTCAGACGTGTAAAGCCGCATCTCCTTCTGCTACAGGAGCTCATTATCGCCCCCTCAGGTATGAAGTGGTTTTACAAGATGGGAAGACACA
This sequence comes from Macroramphosus scolopax, assembly GCA_901007825.1. Lineage (NCBI taxonomy): Eukaryota > Metazoa > Chordata > Actinopteri > Syngnathiformes > Centriscidae > Macroramphosus > Macroramphosus scolopax. Next base: position 13,946 of record CAAKHC010014356.1, on the reverse strand, counting down.
ACACGAGTTTGCTCAGATTTTCACATGCGACCCCTTTAGATGTTTCACGGATATTAAATCGGAAAGTAAATTGCTGGCAATGCAATATTTGTAGTAGTTTTATAAGCGCTTTCGGGTGGTTTGGTGAGTGACTGACAGGTCAACTTTTGATGTTCACATTTGGAGTGCTGTATAGCCCTGTTGGGATCCTCTCCTCTAGATGTAAACATATTTACACTCAATCAACTCAAACACACATCTGACTGTACATGCTAAGTACAGTAGTGTTTGCGCTCCATCGTAGCAGCTGGTTGGAGGATCAGCCAACCCCCCACCACTACTGCCAGTCAGATTACCGAGGCTGTAGTCTCACACACTGCCACTCCTCCTTCTCGTTACCACCCCCCACCTCACCGCACGCACACTTCAAAATGTACAGTCTCTAAATCTGCACCCCACTGAGTCACACATCTGTTTAGTGAGAGCTGCTTTTCAAAACAGTCATTTTTCTCACAACGTTGCACAATCGTACAACTAAAAGGAAAAAAGTGTGTATTAAAGAAATGTATTAAAAACATCACGAGGACAAAATCCAGTCAAACAAGTCAGATTTCAAAAATGTGCCATTTATTAAAAGACTTTTCCTTTTTGCATCATCATTGAAAAAGTAGCCAGAAGAGTAATATCATGTAAAGATGGAGTGAGAGAAAGACAGTTAAGATTAGAAAAAAGGTACTAACGAGATTGAGGAAGATGAAGGAGAGAGGGCAAGGGCAGACGAATGCAGCAGAGTGGGGGAGGGGATGTAGTGGGAAACTACTGTCTGCTAGTACAATCTAAGAAGAAGAAGGCAGCTAAAATAAACAAGACATTTTTCTTTCTGACCAGTCAGCAGAGGTCGTTGTAGTAGAAAACATACATGAAAAAACTGACATAAACAATGAAAAATAAGTGCAATTGGTTTCTCTGTCATACCACAGCCGTATAAAAAACAGTAGTGGGGTGGAAGACACCCCCCAGCCTCTGATGAAGAGTCAGCGTCTGGCACAACAAACCGTCACGTTTGAGGACGGGATGTGGTAGGGCGGTCTGACTCCCTGTCTGCAGCGGAGGACGAGTGCACGCCTCAGTCCAAAAACGTAGGCAGTAGCATGGAGGCTCTGTGTTCACATGTGGTGCTTCTGGGAAGAATCTGGTACACGTATACCTCATCGATGATAATGTCCCTTCCCTTTATTTTAATGTTAAATTAAAAAAGAAAAAAAAATGGTGTATGTACAAGACTTTTGCGATATAAGTTAATCCAATCACATCGCTAACAAACCTCCTGGATTTTTATAATACTGTGAGCAGATTTCCAAATAAAGAAAGAGCCTCCCACAGAACTGGAATCAGAATAACAATAGCAGCAGTGGATGGTGGTGCAAATAGAAGATTTTCTGTTGGGCTTTTTTTTTCAAGTTTTCCAGAGCACCTGCCCGAAATGCGAGTCGTTGGGTCCGTCTATCAATCAGAACCAGGAGAAAAGGCGACACTGTAGTAGTAAACAGCAGAGAGCAGCCACTGCGGTCAGTGTGCGGAGAAGTTGGAGCTGCAGTAAACTGGAGTCGGTTGTTTTAAGTTGTAGATAGCTGATGTTACTTTTGTTGTTGTAACTTTAGAAGAAAGATAGAAATGACTACATGTAGGCTTTCATCTTTGATTGTGCACCGGTTTCGTTAAATACAAGCAAACAATCAAAATGCAGTATGAATGCACTGAAAGCACCAAATGTTTTTCTCAACACATCCTATTTGGTAAAAAGGCACAGTAGTCCAAGCATAAGATTTCTTTTCCTTCTTTTTTTTCTCCTCATGATAGAAATAAAAAAAACCAAACACACTTCAACTTCTTCCCAATCGCCCCGAAAAACATATTGTGAGCCGCGCTACGCTCCTGCACGGCCGGCGATACTCAGTTGCCCAATAAATAAATACAAACAATAAATAAATGCCGTGTTAGATCAACACATGAATAAATTAACTGTGGGACTCGAGAGTCGCATGTCTTTGAGTGGTCCTTGTGTTTTTCTCAGACTTGTCTTTATAGTCTTTCTTGGATTCATTTCCAGGCTGACCAGTTTGCTTTGGACAGAAACATCTGATCCACGCCTCAAGATACGTTACGAGACCTCTGATCAGTGTGATGTCACTCCTCTCAATGCCTTGCCACAGATTTGCCAAACGCCCGAAAAGTTCTTGGATTACATTCCCGAGTTGATGACATCATATTTTTCTCCCACAGTCTCCGATGACTCTAAACACACCACATGTACAGTATAATGTTTATGTTCTGTACACTGTATTTCTTGCATCACAAGATTTTGCAATTACTTTGTCACCATTCTCCTTCAGGCCAGATGCCTCAATTCTATCTACAAGTCCATGTAGGCTTCGTTGTGTCTCCTGCTACAAGACTAGACTCAAAATTCTCATCAACCTCACGTTTTCTCATCACACATCTTGGAAGTTTTTCATTCTGAATATCGACACGAGTGATTGCTTTCATGCTAAAAAGGAGAAATTAATATTTTCTCCTTTTAGTCTGGAAAAATCTCTGTCGTTGCACAATAACCTGTAAATAGCCTCTAAGCTATAAGAGTTCCTTCTTCTCACCCTCAACCACAATTAGTTTTTGCATAAGTTTAGTTTCCAACTGACTCGTGTTATGATGTTTATTCTTATAAAACACATTATGTCCTGATGCTTTCAATAACTGCTGTAATTGTGTTTTTGATGAGGGCTTGTATTTGTCTTCAACCTCAAGCTCCTACTATTTTTTCCTCCCTTCTTTTCTTTGATTCCTCTATAAATCTGGCCTCCAGCCTTTTCCCGTCCCTCCTTCCCTTCACAGCCGCCTTCAGCTGGGTGGTGTTACAAAGTGAGGCTCTTTGCTTTTTTTCGGTGCATCGGGTCTCTAACGGTGTGAGGCAACACCCTGGGCAGAGGCTTAACTGAGACACGGGGAGGCTGGCTTTGACCCCGACAGGGTCTCCACAGTCTCACTCTGTTGTTCAGCAGAGGGCTGGCTTTGGCACCGGCTTGGCTTCTTTAGACTTTTGGGGTGCTTGTAGGGTGTGGTGGAAGTCACAGAGCTGTCTTGCATTGCTGGATTGCCCTTCTTGCCGGGCGGAAGGACAGCAGTGACAAGTTGGTCTTCGCTGTTTCCTGCCACTGTTGTGCTCTCATTTGACGGACAGGTCTTTCTTGGGGACAGGATCGGAGCGACGTGCACCCACGTGAGCTTGGGCTCGGAGCTTTGACCTGCCTTGTACTTTGCTAGCTTGCTCGGTTCCTCGCCGTCAATGTTCTTTCCCTTTGTGTCGTTTTGAATTTGACCGTCGCCGGCCGCGTCTGGCAAATTTTGGTCTGCATCAGAAGCCAGTGATGGAGGAAGAGGTGGTTTCTTGTTTTCATCATCATCTAGCTTCGGCCTCTTCTCTTCGGCGCCAAAGCGAGGGCATTTGAGAAGCCCAGGGGAAGGAACAGGGGAGTCTGTGCCCGTCCAGCTCAGTCTGCGTTTCTGGAACATGAACAGGAGAGCAACGTGCCAGTTAATAAAGAACTACCTTTGTTGTGCCAGTGTTTGTTTGTGCACACAGGAATAGGAGTGTTCTCACCTTCACGGGAATATGTAACTGATCCTTGTGCTTGTGCGGCGGCGTGCAGCTGGAAGCGTCTTGGAGGAAGCGAGCAGGGGACGTGTTGCTGCTGGAGGCTGCCGAGACGGGATGACTGGAAATCTGAGGGAACCATAGCTTGAGCATCATCTCCACCTGGAGGAGGGTGTTCAGGTACTTCTCCCTATAAAATATACAGAGGGTAAACAGGGAGACATAAATTTAAAAGGAGGAACATATGGCAATGCCATTATGGTGCAGTAAGAAAAAACATCTGGATGTTTAAGCACCTTCATCTGTGTACAGATGGAGGTGTAATGCACCGCTGAATGCTTTAACTCTACCTGCGCCAAGGACCCTTCAATAAAACATGGAACAGGGGACGAGGCCTGATACAAGTCTTACTGAGTCCTTCTACATTTAATATGATTTAAAAAACATAAACATTCAAATCCCAGTAATGCCAGTTTGAATTGCTGAGGGACACAAGTGAAGAAATGGGGTTGGATCGTGGACATCATGGATGATATCTTACCCGCTGTTGGGTTTCTGTAGGACGCCAACGATCCTCTGGATTCGATCCATGGCAACGCTCTGCTGGAAAGTACTCAAACCTGCCAATCAAAAGCATAATCCTGCAGTCAGAATATACACTGATGCTCCGCAGTCACGGTAGATGCATGCACATGTGCACATGCAGTCTCTTTCCCTCAGACACACACACACACACAAACCACTTCACCCCATGTTAACAGTTCATTCATGTAAGCTGATGACTCAGCCACAAGACTGTGGTTTCACACACGCTGCACTTTGGACTACATCAATAGACTTCATCAGAACAGATTGTGGCACAACGGAAGGATTGAGATTACTTAGATCATATAAACAAGTGCTCTGCATCAACAGCTGAGCTGCCGGTCTATGTTGGCAGTGATGTAATGATGCTTACCACGGTCGAATCGGCCCTTCCTCAGTCCATTCAGCAGCTCCAGCAGGGGTCTGACAAAGCCCTGGAGCTCAGCGCACTGACAGACGAAGAGGGACAGAAGATAATTACTACTGGGTTTGGGTTAGGCCTTGCTGTCTGTATCAGTTGCTGATTCTTCTCTGCACATTGATCATGAGCTTTGCTGCCCCCCCTCCTCTCCTCCCCCAGAATCCTTCCCCTTACCTTCTGTGCAAACACGAGGTCTCCCTGGGACTTTGGAATCTGGCTTGAAGAATTCAACACGTCCAAGCCGATGTGCGCCGCCTTGCCACTACTCCCCGGCCTGTATGACTCCTCCTCTTCCTCTTTGACGGTGAAGCCATCGCATGCCCACTGGGACCCGGGGCTCTCTGATCCCCCGTCCCTGCTAGCCGCTGCCCCACCCGCTCTGGAGCTGTCTGTCAGGAAGACGTCGGTGTCGTCCTCCGCCTGCTCCGAGTCGCTGAACAAGAGGCTGTCGCTGGAGCTCATTGAGTCAAAGGAAGGCTGAGAGGAAGTGCTGCCCTGGGACTGCATCACTGTTGGGGGAGTAGCAGGGGTTAAGCACGAGAACATAAATATTATAGTCATTCAGCTCAGAGATTTATAAATGGCTTGGCTCAACACCCAAAACCAGTGTGACCTGAGAGGTCACTCATGTGGGACGCCGGCCAAACACAGACAGACATGATATTGAAGAATCTGGTTTCTATCTGGCAGTGTTGTCCCATCTCTCTCCCAAAAATAATAACCCCAATTACTCAAAATGGTGGGTATGCAAGTGTCCTAGTTTAACATGGTGCAGAGTGGGACTGGGGGTAGGCAATAGGCACACAATGGTAGGGCATGTCTGGATCCCATTGAAGAGATTGGAGCCTGAAGAGGAGTGTAAAATGTGAGGGGGGATGGGTGCTTGTAGAGTAGTGGAATCAGAATAGGCAGTCTCACTCTTTCACTGCCTCCAGTGCTCTCTCTAGCCCCTCCTCTCTGTCGCTGGCGTGCACTCCATCCCCCCCTTAGATTCACTCACTCACACACACACACATACACACATACACAAACCTCTCGCTTTACTCTATGGCTGCATTTCGGTATGCCTCTCATCTCCCTCTGCTCTCTCTTCAGCTCATCCTGTTCGTTACGCACACAAGCCTGGTGCTCCTCTTCCCCGACCGGCCCTCCTCCTCCTCCTCCCTTACTCATATTTTACATTCCCTATCTCTGGCCATGTGCCTTTCTCTCATCTTTCTTTCATTTTCTTTCACTCTGTGTGTGTAATCTCTGAGCTCCTGCTGATCCCAAAAACACAGAGGGGGGAAGTAAGAGGGGTGACGGGGATTCACTCAGCTTCAACACACAACACAGCTTTAAACAGTGTTGCAATTATTACGCAAACATGGGACAGGGGTGCGTATTTTTGCAGTGTGGCCGCACAGAGCAAAACCAATCATACAATGTCTCCAATCTAGGAATATAAAAATATTTCAACAAGTCCGTTCAGCCTTTACAGCAGACAAAACATCTCTCTATTTGTGTCTGGCTTCCATTCGGGACAGTTATTCCATCTTAAAACAAAGAGTTATAGTCATTAGTCGCATTCCACCAGGCTGCGCTGAGTGCACGCATCTGAAGGTGGGCGGGATGGGGATGGTGCATGTGTTGGCACAGGCTGCACAGGTAGGCATGGACCATGAGGCTGCGTCTCAGGTGAGGGCTGCCTGCCTGTCTGCCTGTCTGCGCACCATGATGCCGACAAGATGTACAGCCTCACTATTCTTAAGAAGTAACTTACTAGAGCGCTTCTTACATCACAAATCGATCTGAGTGACATGGCGAAAGGCAAATACCAGTGCGAACTGGAAAGATGCATGGTTGGATCGACCAGATAACAGCCTTGGAGGTCGCATAGTATCAGCTAATAAAAAAACAGCGTTGGGTTAAATAAGATAATTGCACGGGGAGCACGTATGGCGGGACAGACAACGTCACTCACCTTCAGTATGTTTGCAATAAAACAGAAGCTGCCAGAAAGGATCGCTCAGTCTTCAACTCGGATACGACAGGTCCGTCAGTACAGTCCGTGTCTGGAGCAGCATCGGGGCGCCCAGCCTCTGCTTTGACACGCACACTTCTCCGCCCGGCCGTTCATCCGTTTGTGTCTTTGCTAGCTCTTTCTCTCTCTCCCCAGTTTACAAGCGTCAACATGTGCGCGGATCCACGTGCCCACGCTTTGCGCGCATACTATTGGCTGCGGGCCCGGTGACAGCGCGCGCCATTGGCTGAGCCTCCCAGCCAGTGATTGCATTACTCGCCGTTGATTGGGCGGCGGCCCGGGCACTCATGGTCCGGCCCACTCGTGTTGCCCGTGTGTAAGGTGTCGGGGCAGGGCTGCTCTACTACTGCGAGCGGGTGTAAACACACGCATGCATTGCGATGTCGGCCCGAGAGATGCACAAATGGGAGGCACACACTCTTTACCCTCGGAGAACTTACATCCGAAACACCAAATCACACGCTCAGATGTAGAGAACATAAGAAGCCGTGTGCATTACAGATTTCAGATAATAGTGAATACCGTTGCGTTAAATCAGAATCAGAATGAATGAATGCATGATGTAACAGTCATCAGTAAACTCAGACTTCTCACCCGGGAAATCTTGTTAACATCAACCTAAAGATAGATGACCTGTAGTGTGAGGAGATAAACAGTGTAACTATAATACGAACTCCTCTGGATCGGAGTTAATGACAACTCAACTCAGACAAAAAACACTTGATAATGTGTATGGATCAGATTGATATCACATCCCCCTATTTGATGACTGGCAGGGGTATGAGAGCCACACCTCACCACACAGACCACGTCATTATCACCATGTGACATTATAATGGAATACAGCACTTACATGAATCTTACAGTCAGTCACCAGGCAACAACAACAACAACCATTTATTTTATCTAATGACAAAATCCAGGTCTAGATAATACTAGCATTCACTTCTATAGCCTCCATCCTCTTTTCTCATCTTTCTGCCATAAAGCTCTTCAAGGTTAAAGTCAATCATCAATACTCTCCTGCTACGTAAACAATTATCCAATATGGCTATTGCACTTAATCCACTTAGTCTTTACTTCTAACTGTGCTATTCTAGCTGGTTTGACTGCCAGTGTTATATTTTTGTGTAGCCTATAACTTTCCTATTTGCTTGTTGTACATATGCAAAATATGGTTAAATATTTTTTTTTTTCATTTTCTTTCAGGATTCATTGCATCTTTATTATTAGATTAACAAGTAAGTCAAAGTGTCAGGGTCATGGGTTTGACCATAATGGGTCTTTTCTGGTGCATGATTTATGGCGATGTAGCTTCTTACCCCTCTCCTAAGGTTACAGAGTGAACTCAATGACCCTCTTTGGCAACATGCGATGCAGTAGTATGTGTAGTCCACACAGACAAATGCATCATTTGTCCCCTACTCATTATATGTTACTGTTTTCTCTCCTCATAAGACAACATTGATAATCAGTCATAATGCCGAGCTTACTTGAATTTTTAGATGTGAAATGCTAGGATGAAGAATGAGGAGTGGTGGATGACCTTAAACGCTTTGCATGCATCAGTCAGGGATGAAGTCGGAGCCCTTCCCCCACTATACATACAACATACACATGAACCCACTGAACCCTCTCCCCCACCCACACACACACACACACACACACACACACTCACACACACACGCACACACACACACACACACACACACACACAGAAACACACACACACACAGAAACACACACGCAACAGGCTCTTGTGTGATTGACAATACCTGTCTTTGAGCATCGTAAGCATGTAGAGTCACTTACCTTGACAACACCAGGTGAACAAACCACCCTCTCCTGTTGTCAGCATACAATAGGGGTTAACCTTTGGTAATAGTAAACCAAGGGAAATGTTTGTGTAAGTAACAGGGACCAGGTCAACAGACAGAAAAAGCCATCCACCCCCCACATTCCTCTGCGTCATATGAACCCAACGAACCTCCTCTGAGTTCAAGGGTTTTGAAGACCACCCCCATCATTTCCATCTTTCCATCTCACCTCCCCCTTCATACCAACCTCCAGCTGGTTTCTGTGTGTTTTTTCTCTCCAACCACTCCTCAATATTGTCCCTTGTAGTGGCATGCTTGAGAATCCAATAGGATTGACCAGTTAAAGCTTAAAGCCTATAGATGGTGATTTTGTCGATGAAGTGGGTTAAAGAGCAACGCTTGCAGTTGGTGCTTAACATGAGAAATGTGGCCTTCCCCAGTTGAAGCAGGTTTAAATGGAATTGAGTTGAGTGGACTGAAATTGGCTGTGTGTTGGATGTTGCCCTTGAAGTAGAATAAGGTGTGATTGACTTGACACTGCTGGAGCTTGTGTCATGATGTGAAATGTAGCTTTTGAAACGTGAATATAATCGGTCATATTAGATATCATATTTAACTTTTCTTTTATGACAACATCTTGCACATCGTGAAAGCCTGAATTTTAATAGTGAAAACTTGCAGGAGTTCTCATAAGGCCAGAGACCCTAGCAGACATGGTCAGAGCGAGACACTGCAACAGAAATCTGATCTGTCAAGGACAAGACAGAAGCCTAACGACAAAATATAAACTGTCTACCGACTCTCTCTCTCAGAGTGGAAAGAAAAGCAGCACATCACGTTTCACCTGGAAACCAGGACAGCTGGGGAACAACAAAACACTGCTGCTGTGTCCTCTCGGCACTCTCTGTCTGTTTACTGACTTCAAGTGAAATAGTTTCAGTTTTTACAGCAATTTATTTCACAATCCTGAGAAAATAGACAACAATCCCCATTTGTATTATTTAGTTTATATGGTAATTTGTCCCACACCAAGAACAGTGAATCAGCTCTAGCTGACTATGAAACACAAATGCAAAATTATTGCTATTTTTGTAAATATATATATATTTTGCCTCCTGCAGTGGCATTGGGAGAACAGCACTCTCATAATCGTCCATAATCAGATACCCCGATTAAAACAGAGCTTATGCAATAACAGCATTTTCATCCCCTCAGGGCGATATTATATTAATATATAATACAACAATAAATCTCTTAGCGAATTTTAAAAACAAACATCCATTTCAAATTGAAGTCCATCTCCATCTTCTGCCAGAACCGCAGTGAGTTCCCCCGCTCACATTTGCAGAGCGGAGACATGTGTTCGGCAGAATAACAGAGGATCTTCTTCACATGTCGGAGAGACGCTCCGCTGCTAGATTTGTGAATGAAATCTGAGGACACGCCCCCTGCCAACACGTAGCCAATGGAGCATTGATATACTGTAACCCCTCCCCTCACGGGAAGGTCTGGACCAATGGGAGACCGGCAAATGTTATCGCTGTTGCATAATTTGGCAGAAGTGCTTCACGTTTGAGCCGGCCGGTCCTCAGTGTGAAGAGACTGACGGAGAGCAAGTAAAACACAGACACAGAGAGTTCGTGTATCAAGGATTAGTCACTAATCAGACGAATTACTGTCAACAACGTATTATAATATAATATCTATCTATCTATCTATCTATCTATCTATCTATCTATCTATCTATCTATCTATCTATCTATCTATCTATCTATCTATTAATGGTGCGGTAACTGATGCCAAGGTATTGTTTATTATTTGAATCTGTCACTGACTCCACAATGTGATGTAATCCAGCCACAACCGAAAGGTTTTAATCTGTAAATCTACCCTAACACATCGTCGCACGTGATTAGCACAAATCAAAACTGAATTGCTACTTTAAGTGGTGACGTCATTAGATGCCAGTTGGTCTATTGACTATGAAATAGTTATGGCTCACGTGGACTCATGGATTAATTATTATTTTTTTATTGTGGAGATGTATTCCAGTGAAATGATATTTATTTTAATGAAGCTCGTGAATCTCCACCACGTCTAATTACCACTGTTGTTCACCGACTGTGGAGCCGGTCCAGGACTGTGATATTAACGATGTTGTCAGACGGACTGACACCTTGTAAATGTGGTTTTACGGTTGATTTTCCGTTCAGAGACTCAGCCCAACATGTCACGTGAAGAGGGCGCCCCCTAGTGGTGAAATGTGAATCAGTCGGTCACTATAGTTCTCGGTATAGTTTATGACCTTTTGATGATAATAACAAAAAGCTTTTAACACATCATTTAGCCATTTATTGTTCAGACAAGGTAAAGCATACTTAAATACATAAAACATCTGGCTGCACGGAATGATGCAAGTTCCTGCAAGCATGATGCAGAAACATTGGCCTGATGGGATGAAATATTAAATAGTCCAATTATCAGGATTGTTTGCTTTACACTCAAAATTATACAGAAGCAGGAAATTTGAGATGCAAATAACAGTGTACCATGATGAAATACAAAATCTAAACTTTGTTTTATTATATCAGATAATGTGTTTTTTGTATCACATGTTTGTATTCATGTGACCTATGCTTTTCTTTAGAAAGTTTGCAGAATCATGTCGACAAGCTGACCATGGTACATTCATGACAAATGTTTTTTATGACTCCTGAACATGAAGATAATGTTTGTGAATGCAGAGATTAACATAAACATTATGTAATATTAAGTAATTCATTTTAAATTCCCTGTTTTCTGGAGGCCCAGAAATCCTCTGTGTGAGAGGAGAAAATGAGAAAAATAAATTCTGCTTTAAATTTTCTCTGGACCTCATCACTGCACCCTCCTTCTCTGTCTCACCATAAGTTCCAGGGGACACTGAATCACTCACTGGACCCTTTTCATGGTCTTGACTCACCTTGATTTTTCTCTGTCTCTGCACACTTTTTTTCTATCTTTCTTTTCAAACCTTCTCTCCGTCTATCCCTTGCTGAGACCTTTTCTGGTGCCCTGTATGTCAGAGGGGAGACAGCATGCAGCATCAACACGCGGCTGTTAACCAGAGCCGTGGCAGGTGGGATCACTGGACCCAGTCAGTCTCCCCCTTCCCTCTCTCCCTCTCCCTCCCTGTCCCCTCTCTCTCTCACTTGCTCCTCATCTCTTCGTCCACTTTTATTCATTTCTGTGTATGGGCAAGGAGGGCTAACATGGGCTCTTTGGGTCTTTTTATCCTTCTTTTGCTTCTGTGTTTCCAGTGGAAAGCTGCCGCAGCTGCCGGTAAGAACTGAATTAGCATAATAATAAACATCACGTGAGGTGTTTCTTCGTTTGTGCTGTAGATTATTTTGATCTTCAGTGTGAGGTGCAGTGAAATCCAGATATAACCTATTTGAGTTGTGTTGGAGGACTGTATTATTATAGTCAGACATGAGTTGTTTGGTATTCTAATACTCAGATTATCTCAGAAGCTGCAGTATTTTCCGATTAGAGTAGATAAACGCTTGATATATTACAGAGGAGTTCATTGAACTGTATTTCAAGCAGGTTGAATAAGAGTTTTAAGGAGTTTTTTCCGCTTGTATTTTTCAGAGGAAATTACCTGGACCTACACTGGTAAGTTGAAGTTCATTCTTTTAAAGTAAAAGCTCGTATAAAGTATTTCACCATGTTACGAAGTAAGTTTGAAACAATAGAGATAATTGAGACAAAAACATACACGTATGTGAGATATATAATCTGGGGTGATGAAGTCTTTATAGATTAGAAGTAAAATCTTCCCGTCAAGATGCAATTTCAATGAGCTGAAATTATACATTTAATAATATTTTCTTCACAAAGACAAAAAAAGGAACTGCAGTTATGTAATCCTGGTGATTGATTGAGAAAGTTGCCTTGACAGTAAGATGACCTGACTTTAATGAACTCGTCCAATCCGTATCCCTAAATCAGGACCATTAAAAAGGTTTTGTATTGTGGGTAGAATTTGTTTCATTATCCCACCCCGACATCCCTCCGTTTCCCTCTCCTTCCCTCTGTCTGTATTAGTTACAGTTCAACAAGCTGGCATGAGCGCAGCAGTCACACAGAGATGATGAAGGGGTGGAGGGAGATAGAGAGGAAGAGGGCAAGGAAAAGGCCGAGAGGCAGGTGCACGAGGATGAAGCAGGAGAGAGGCTGTTGGAGAGAGGGAGATGGGACGGGATGAAGCAAAAGCATACCAAATTGTGCCCTGTATTGTTGCAGCACACAATAACCTATGTGTTAATTGTGTTGTGGACCCGCACTGGCTGCCTCTGCTGTGGACAATGGCATTGTGGGAATGAATGAGGCACGTTCTCTACCACTCTGCATGTATTCAGGAGGGAAACACGAATGTACAGTACACATAAAGTATACACATCGAACTGTGGAGGCTGTACCAGACGCAAACTGGTATCCACAATCTGGTTACGGCAGTATTATACAGATTGAAGACCAGTGTACATTAACACGTGGAGTATTGGCCAATGGGCCGAGGGAGACTTTAGTTGCATCGAGAATCTCCAATTCATCGACAGTCCATGCGATACTTGAGTGAGCGAGGATGAGTACAAGGCATGTTGTGTGACACAGCATTGCATGATGTGGCCATTGCCCAGCTGTTAGCTGGAGTGGAAAGGCAGTTCAGAAAAATGCACCACATCGTTTTCACACGGAAGAGCAGAGTTTCATGCTTCCAGAGATGCTGCTTCGCACGAGAGATGAAAGACAGGGAGACGTGTGGAGTCAGTCTCACATCCCATGATTTCCTCATCGTGTGTGTGTGTGTGTGTGTGTGTGTGTGTGTGTGTGTGTGTGTGTGTGTGCGTGTGTGTGTGTGTGTGCGTGTGTGTGTGTGTGTGTGTGTGTGTGTGTGTGTGTGTGTGTGTGTGTGTGTGTGTGTGCGTGTGTGCGTGTGTGTGTGCGTGTGTGTGTGTGTGTGTGTGTGTGTGTGTGTGTGTGTGTGTGTGTGTGTGTGTGTGTGTGACCAGTTGATTGGGGATGATCTTGTGTCCTGAATAGGTGAACAGGTATTTTTGGGTCATCGGTTAGGGCAAGTCTCCAGGAAATTATTGTACTTTTATGTTAATACCCCAAAAACGTGTGTGTGCATGTGTCTACGTGTGCGTGCATGTGCGTGAGCGTGTGTGTGTGTGTCATGTGTGATTCTTTGTTCCTGGCTGGATTCAGGAGACCGATAGCATGCTAGGAGAGGTAAAGCGGCACAGAGGGTCAGAATTTTCGGCCCCTGGTAGGTTACCATGGAGACCTCCATGACGACGCATGGCAGGGCTGCGGGACTCACTTTTGAATTTGAGTCGTAGCGCTGGGTTCTGCTGTGGAGGGTGATGATGGGGTCGGGGGCACAGAGCAGGTGGGGGTCGGGGTGGTTGGAGAACAGAGAGG
>CAAKHC010014355.1:0-37190 GCA_901007825.1 Macroramphosus scolopax | reverse complement strand
AACTCAGTACGGATTTGCCTCAATGCACAATTGTACATATTACAGTATTTTTCAGTATTTATAGTATTTAACAGTACAGTATTGTTATTTTCTACAGTATTTTATTTCATCATTGCACTCTGCTGTCTCATTTGCACTATGTTGCCTGTTACCTGTCCTGTCGTTGTCTACTGTCTTTATTTGCACTATGTTGCCTGTTACTTGTCCTGTCGTTGTCTACTGTCTTTAGTTGCACTATTTTCTGTTGTCTGTTACTTGTCCTGTCGTTGTCCTCTGTTTTTGTTGCACCGTGGTTTGAGTGAGAAACGTAATTTCATGCCTATGTATGTCTGACATTTATAGGTGTGACAATAAAGAAATCTTGAATCTTGAATCTTGAATCTTGTACACTCCGGAACAGGAGTTGGCGGTAATTAGCTCGACGCGTTGGGTGGTAACTGTCTTAACAAACCAAGAAGAAGAAGAAGCCGACGAAGAAGAAGAAGACAGCTAGCTTAGCTTAGCAAGCTTCATTCCTTCGAAGCCGATTGACCTCAGCTCCAAGATGGCTGGTGTTCGAGCCCTTGGCGTTCTCTCCAAATTGACATTAAGGAGATATTCTCTAAACCCAGGTAGGAACGGCATGCTCTTACCGGTGACACGCTTAATACAGACAGCACTGAAAAGAAGACTGAACATGGTTAATTTGTAAAGTGTTCGGTAACTTAGCCATAGCTGTCAACTTCATTGACGTTAGCAAAGAATGTCATGTCAGAAACGTGTGTCAGTGCATCATATAACACGACTGTTTCGATTTTTAAGCATCCGTGTTCAACCATTGTAGTCCTTAAAGTAGAAGTGGTTATCTATATAATTGAGAGTTAGGCGTTAAGTTAGCTGGATGCTACATCGATTGCTATCAAGTAGACAAGAACTTTGGTTCAGTTTAACGTAACAGTTTGTTTTAGATGTTTGACTACGAGATATCGATTTCAGGACACGATAGACAGGTGTGTGTGTAGAAGTGTCCATTCATTGGTCATTGTTGTGCCTTCAGATAACCCTGCTGTCAGAAAGTCAGGCGGGGGAATGTAGGTGAAAGGTTACATCGGGGTAGCTTTGCATGTCTGAGACTATCCGGGGTCAAATGGAGTCTAACGGCTCATGCATGTGAAGTGAATGTTGTTAAAAAGGTGGATTTATTTATATACAGTTTAAGGGCCAACTATCATGTGGGTGTTGTGAGACTGAAGCAGTTTGTGAATGTGGAACCGGTTGGATGACAGAATGGAAAACAGATGACTGTAATAATAATGTGCCATTGTCCTTTTTGCAGGAGCCACTTTTCGCACCTTCTCAGTAGCTTCCACCATGTCAGGTAATTCTATTTTATACAGTTATAAAAATATAAAAATAGTCAGCCGTGTCCAGTGACAATTATTCTCTCACAGTTCATAACCTGCCTTGCCTATCTTTAGCCAGGACCCATGTGAACTATGAAGTCAAGGGCGATGTTGCTGTCGTCCGGATCAGCGACCCAAATTCAAAGGTTCGAAGCTCATTTAAAAAATAAAGATTTAAAAAGCTAGGTGTTCGTTTCTTTGATTTCTGAATCCTGTGTTTAATGGTTTCAAATTGTCAACCCAGGTTAACACGCTGTCAGTCCAAATGCAAAAGGAGATGACAGAGGTGATGAATGAGGTGTGGGCCAATGATTCTGTCCACAGTGCTGTCCTCATCTCCTCCAAGCCGGGATGCTTCATCGCAGGAGCCGATATAAAGTAGGAAACAGCTCCTTACATCCACAGTCTGTTATATATAAATAATGTCAGGCACCTTAATCCTGCCATGCGTCTACATGTGTTATAGCTAGTGGATAACATTTACTTCAATAGATTTTTATAGTATAACATCATCTGTCACAGCATGATCCAGGGCTGCAGCAGTGCGGAGGAGGTCACCACACTCTCACAGGAGGGGCAGAAGATGTTTGAGAGGATTGAAAAATCTCCAAAGCCCATCGTTGCGGCCATCAATGGCTCGTGCTTAGGGGGCGGCTTAGAGGTAAATGAAGTATTTCAGCACCTAACTATGTTTCTTCTTACTGTAGTTGCTGTGCTCGATTATGATGATTGATTATGACGTGCATCTAATGTTGCTTTTTTTATGTTTCAGTTTGCGATTGCATGCCAGTACAGGGTCGCAACAAAGAGCAAGAAAACGGTTCTCGGTACTCCAGAGGTGATGCTGGGTCTGTTACCCGGAGCTGGAGGGACTCAGAGACTCCCAAAAATGGTGAGTACACGCTTGGGGGGAACAACTGGATTTTGCACACAAAATATTGTTTGTCTTAAAACCTAGAATACCATGGATGATCCAGCTAATTGTGTTTGAGAAAACCTAATGATAGTTGAAGTACTGGTATTATTAGAGTATTTAGTCAAGGTTGTAACTGGTTGCATCAGAACCCAAATTGATATATATATATTCTGAAATATAATGAGAAATAATCTGATGCTTTTCATGTGCACGTTCTGCAAACCAGCAAGCAGTATATTCCCCCTCTGTTCATCACATCTTGTTCAATTGAGTTTATTGATTCAGGGTGACTGTCTTCAGTGTAACTTCTGTTCATAACTCATAAGATAAATTTGCCATTAACAATGTTTTCTGATGCACTCGACGTAGCACAACACACTCCTACTGTTGATGACGGAATGTTTCACATGCCTTTTGCTTTTTTCTTTCACCTGTAGGTCGGTCTACCCGGTGCCTTCGACATGATGCTGACAGGAAGGAACATCCGAGCAGATAAAGCCAAGAAGATGGGGCTCATTGACCAACTTGTAGACCCTCTTGGTAAAAAGCAATCTAAACTTTCATCGAGTATTGAGACCGTTAATCGTTGCGTCTTTAGGTTGCAGTTGATTGTCGCTGATCGTTTCATGATTTTGACACTGTTTGCGCTCGTATGACAGGACCTGGTCTGAAGAGCCCGGAGGAGAGAACGATGGACTACCTGGAGGAAGTCGCCATTGAATGTGCCAGAGGAATCGCCAACAAGAAGATTCTTCTAAAGAAAGAGAAAGGCATGATGCAGAGTAAGTTCTTGTTAATATAAGTTGATTTAGCTTCTTTAATGACTGAAACGTACTCACCACATTAAGGACTTTCTGTTCTCTTCATAGAAGTTCAAGACTACGTCATGGGCTTTGAGTTTGTGAGGAATCAAATATACAAAACCGTCAACGGGAAAGTCATGAAGCAGAGCAAAGGACTCTACCCAGCACCCCTGAAAATCATCGAGGTAAGTGAGAGCTCCGTCCGAGCATCATCCTTCTGAATTCCATTAGGAAGAAGTTGATTAACTCATTTTAACTTGAAATTAAAATAGCATGTGCATGGGTCTCTGATCTTCTCTGTAATCCCTCTAAAATAGCTTTGACACTGGTGTATTACATCACATTTAATTTAACCACTCATCTGTTGCTTTTACTTTCAGTGTGTGAAGACGGGAGTAGAACAAGGTCCTGTGGCTGGATACCTGGCTGAGTCTCAGGTGGGTCGGACGTCACCTGCACGCTTTGCTTTTTTACAATAGTACGACAATAGTGGTGTAGTTGAAACTGTAATTTGTGCGTTGTCATGTGTTGTCACAGAACTTTGGTCAGTTGGCGAGAACCACAGAGTCGGGGGCCCTGATTGGTCTCTATCACGGACAGGTTGCATGCAAGAAGAACCGCTTTGGAACTCCTCAGAAGGAAGTGAAGTAAGTGAAAGTCACATTCATGAGGGATTGCGAACACATGTTCAACGCATTGGATGACAGGAGGATTCATGTGTAGTAATCAGTTAGATCATAATGATAAAACAAATCCAGGTCTACGTCAGAAGGAAGTCCATCTAGTCCACATTGAAGTGGACAGTGGGCAGCAGTCGTCCTCAAAGGCAGTGGATCAGATAGAAAGCAGCTCCGAGCCTTGGAGGAGGAGATCGTTTGCTCTGCTTCAGCAGATCGATATGTCTGTAGAAGACTTTGAATCTTGGCGTCAGTATCAGACACTAAAGCTGCAGTGTGTCTGGGTTTCAAACTGCAGGAGAATTTGTAGCGTTTTCTTCTCAATAACCTTCTTTTATTGTCGGCTATTCTAGTTTCACATGATACATCAACTGTCTGTCTGTTTACTTCCAGGACTCTGGGCATCTTGGGAGCAGGTCTGATGGGAGCAGGTATCGCTCAGGTGACTGTGGACAAAGGTGTGCACACGATCCTGAAGGACACCACCGTGGCCGGGTTGGCCAGGGGGGAGCAGCAGGTTTACAAAGGGTGGGTCCTCTGACTGTCACATCAGACGAGTCAAACAGTTTGTTTCAGTCGCTGAAGATGTTTGTACAACACGTGAGAGTACACACGGAGGCGTCAGACTGGTTCGTCATGTTGACAGACGAGGCTGTAAAATGTTCCAATCTGTTGTTTTATTAATGATAATGAGACTTGGCCTATTTAATAACATTTAACAGCTGGATCATTCATATTTAATTTACAGAACATTTATAGGGGCATACAGAGAGAAGGTAAACAGACGTCGGTCATGTGGTCGCCTGTCAGAGGCGATTGTCATTCGATTTTGCGTCTTTGCCTCGGACAGACAACTTTAATTGTCTCCTGAAGGCTGAACCCAGGCTGTGCTCACACACTGGAGACTGGAATGACTGTCACCACTTCACATCCCAGGAAGCATTTCTCCCTGGAGCCCGTTCTCCTCCCAGGTCGTCGTATAGCGACACATTATCCCGGCACTCTGAGTCTCGGTATGAAACACCGCTGGCTATCAATCAACTCCCATTTCAAGTCCTTCACATTGATATGAGATGCTCGAGTAAATGGTCCGGCTGCAGTGTGAGTCTGTTGTGCCAGCATGCGCTCCCTCTGCACCACGGGTGGAGCTGCTGATAATTAGGTTACCCTCCTCATCCAGCAAAACAACCTACGACCTTCAGATTTTCAGTCAATAACAGACACTGGTCAGTTATCCCCTGCAAGTAGCAGCAGTCTATTGATAGAATGACCTGATACTTTCAACTCAGCTCTGCAACCTGATATTTAAAGGCATTTTGTGGCATTAACATGTTTGACTCTTATTGAAAACAAGGCTCAACGACAAGACCAAGAAGAGGAGCATCACGTCGTTCGAGAGGGACTCCATCCTGTCCAACCTGACTGGCCAGCTGGACTACAGTGCCTTCGCAAAGGCTGACATGGTTATCGAAGCTGTGTTTGAAGACATCAACATCAAGCACGCAGTCCTGAAGGAAGTGGAGGCGGTGAGTGTAGCTGAGAAAAGTCTCAGCAGTTTTGCAGTTTTTTGAAGGAATTAAACTCAGGACAGTTTGTTTTATGTCTTTGTGCTTTGATCTAACAAACATTTATCTGCAGGTTGTTTCCCCTCACTGCATATTCGCCAGCAACACATCAGCTCTGCCCATCAAGGATATTGCCGCTGCCAGCAAGAGACCAGACAAGGTTTGTTCTTGGAAGCCTCGTAGTGTAAAAGCCCCCAAGTTTCCTTTTAAAATGAAAGCGAGTCCAAGTTGCTGAGTGCTTTCTGCTCGTGGCTTCAGGTTATCGGAATGCACTACTTCTCTCCGGTGGACAAGATGCAGCTCCTTGAGATTATAACCACCGATAAGACCTCCAAGGACACGACGGCCTCTGCTGTGGCGGTGGGCCTGAAGCAGGGGAAAGTCATCATCGTTGTTGGGGTGAGGATCAGCACCACATCCCATTGTACCGATCGGATGTCTAATGCGTCACTGTAATATTTGTGATGAATATAAATGTTTTGAATGGATGCACTTTGCTTTATCATGTCGTTGCTCTGCAATAAAATAAGACTTTTTCTTGGCAGGATGGACCTGGGTTCTATACGACCAGGTGTTTAGCACCAATGTTGGCTGAGGCCGTTCGAGTGTTTCAGGTGAGTTGTGTTGCTCACTGATTGTTGTTGTTAACAAGTGCAGTAGTCTCTGACTGTATTCATACGGCAGCTTTTTGGAGAGCAAAGACATCAGATTATGCTTCACACAAAACAAATGAACATATATTTAATGTTTTCAGTATTGAGTGTAACATTTGGAACCCAAGCTCACTCCATCAAAGAATATTGCACAATTCAGGATCGCTGTTGGAGCCACCGAGTCTGTCTGTGATGCGTCCGGCTCTGAAGCTGCATGAAACAAAAACTGGGCGAGAGACATTTCCAATATTGATTTCTCCACCGTGTCCCTGCAGGAAGGTGCTGACCCCAAGAAGCTGGATTCACTCACAACGAGCTTCGGGTTCCCCGTGGGTGCAGCCACACTGATTGATGAAGTCGGCATCGACGTCGCCGCTCACGTGGCCGAAGACCTCGGCAAAGCTTTTGGCTCCCGGTTTGGCGGCGGAAATGTGGAGGTTCTGAAGACTATGGTGGACATGGGAATTAAAGGTATTACTGCTCTCGATGAAGAATTATAGGATTAATACCTGTTTAATAAAAATGTATTTAACTTGTTTTCTTCTGCCCTCAAGGTCGCAAAGCAGGAAAGGGTTGTTATGTCTACCAGCCAGGACTCAAGACCAAAGAGGTCAACCCAGATGTGAAAGAAATCTTGGAGAAATACAGCATGGCTCCGAACCCTGCTGTGTGAGTTCCACGAGAACACTGACAGAAGCACTAAAGCACTGATCGGAAGTCGCACCTACAAGAATCGGTACTTGATGTTAGCGCGTCGAGTGATTGAAACTTTTCTCCTGTAAATATTTCCCCAGTTCATCGGACTCAGACGTGCAGTACAGACTCATTAGTCGATTCGTCAACGAGGCCGTGTTGTGTTTGCAAGAGGGCATTCTGAACAATCCTCTGGAAGGAGACATCGGAGCTGTGTTCGGCCTGGGATTCCCCCCCTGCCTTGGAGGTCAGAGTTCAACCGTAGTCCTGATGATGTGATGTTATTGTCTGTCAGTGGGGAGAACATAACTCCATATATATGTCTCACTGCCTCCAGGGCCTTTCCGATTCGTGGACACCTTCGGCGCTGACAAGCTGGTGGAGAAGATGAGGCGATTCGAAGCGGTCTACGGGAATC
The DNA here is from genome assembly GCA_901007825.1 of Macroramphosus scolopax. NCBI lineage: Eukaryota > Metazoa > Chordata > Actinopteri > Syngnathiformes > Centriscidae > Macroramphosus > Macroramphosus scolopax. The sequence continues at coordinate 30,083 of CAAKHC010014355.1, read as the reverse complement.
ACTTTACACCGTGCCAACTCCTCCTGGATCACGCAGCAGATCCGAGCAAGAGATTTCACAAGTGACCGGGTTCACCAAGCGTGCCAATAACACTCAACAGAGATCCAGTCTGTCTCTAGAACGTGCCTCATGACGACATCAGGAGCAGGCGAACAAACTGAAAATACAACTGATTGATGTTATTTTTTGTATTCTCACATTATTGACTTGATGACGTGTAAATTGAAGAACATGCGGAGGCTGATAGTTTCCCACGCTGAGGATGTAAACACTGTACGGACAAACGTTATCAAAATATTCCCTGAATGACAAATTAATTCCTCGCTAATGAATGTCGACGAGCAAATGTCTTTGTCTTTTTTTGTACTTGAAAGACTCTATGGCCGGTTTTGATGTAAATCTTAAGCCTAAATAAAATGTTGAATCAAACAGGAGTGTGTTAGACTCAAGTCACATGACTTGGACTCCAGTCAGACTTGAGTCCCAAATTTGATGACTTCAGACCACCGAGACTTCAACGTGAATAACTCGTGACTTCACTTGATAAGCTCCCCGAGTCCTTAATGTCCCAAAATGACGACGTACACAGTTTCGAGGGGAATAGATTTAATTTCTCAGATTGCAGTTCCAGAAATGAGATTGATGAGGGAATGAAATATTTCATCGTTTGAAAATAAATCTATTGAGAAATAGATCAATTGTTGCTTCTTTGCTTTCACTTGTTTCGTTTACTGTTTTTTTGATAGGCTCAGATTCTCTGTAAATGACTGTAAGAGTGAGTCGAGAGCAGCGCTGCTCATATTTGACACTGGCATGAGTATACCACATCTTCCTTATAAATGTTACACAAAACTCATACAAGATAAGTTGTCTTTAAGTGACAAGTGATAAGTGACTTTGTTCCACCTCCATCAGACCCATTTTTTTCCATAAAGGTGCGTTAACATACTAATTTAAGGATAATAAAATATAATATGCTGCTGTAATACTGTTAATTTTCCAATCGTGGTACCAATAAGGATTATCTTATGATATAATATATTATATTATAATCTAATATAATAATAGTTATGTGCGATGGGAAGATTCGCTCCACTGTAATTGGCTGCGCAGGTCACGTGGTCTGACTCCCATTGTCCGTGGAGCAGCAGGGTGTGGACCACCGGGGCTGCGTGGGCTGGGCCGGCTGTTTTTCTCTCGCAGCATCCTTCACATCTTGTGACATCGCCTGCTTGTGAGGAGAAGATGCGTCAGTCGGGATGATGTTGCTGTGTCGCCTCCTGAGTTCCGCCTGTCTGACTGAGGACTTTACAGCCAGAAGCCCGAAGTGACGCTGCTGCTGCTGCTGCACCTGTATGGAGCTCCGAGCCGGGGACACCGCCCGTGGTAGCCGCCGTTCACTGCGGTGAGGATCGAGCTCGGAATTCACAGCACCAACATGTCCAAAGCCAAACACGGCGAGGCGGTGAGGGTGGTGGCCCGCTGCCGGCCGTTCAGCAGGAAGGAGGCGGCGGCCGCGGCGTGCGAGAACGTTTTGGAGATTGATGACAAACTGGGGCGGATCACGGTGAGGAACCCGAAGGCGCCACCTGATGAGCCGATGAAAGTCTTCACCTTCGACTCGGTGTATGGCTGGGATTCGATCCAGAGCGACATTTATGACGATGCCATGAGACCCCTGGTGGAGTCCGTGCTGCAGGGCTTCAACGGGACTATCTTTGCATACGGACAGACGGGGACAGGTAAGACCTACACCATGCTGGGGGTGTCCAGCGACCCGGAGAAGAGAGGGATTATACCCAATTCTTTTCAGCACATCTTCACGCACATATCCAGGACTCAGAATCAGAAGTACCTGGTGAGGTCATCCTATCTTGAGATCTACCAGGAGGAAATCAGAGATCTGCTGCGCAAAGATAACAACAAGAGACTGGAACTCAAAGAGAGTCCTGACTTTGGTGTGTATGTGAAGGACTTGTCTTCAGTGGTGACGAAGAACGCCACCGAGATTGAACATTTGATGCACATGGGCGACCAGTCCAGGTCGGTGGGCTTCACGAACATGAACGAGCGGAGCTCTCGCTCCCACGCAATCTTCGTCATCACGGTGGAGTGCAGCGAGGAAGGGCCAGACGGCCAGGACCACATCCGGGTGGGGAAGCTCAACATGGTCGACCTGGCTGGCAGCGAGCGTCAGAGCAAGACAGGTGCTAAAGGGCGGCGCCTGAAGGAAGCAGCCAAGATCAACCTGTCCCTCTCAGCACTGGGGAATGTCATCTCAGCTCTGGTGGACGGGAAGAGCACCCACGTCCCGTACAGAGACTCCAAACTGACCCGCCTGCTCCAGGATTCACTGGGCGGGAATGCAAAGACTGTCATGATAGCAACGGTGGGGCCGTCGATCAAGAACCACGATGAATCCTTGGCCACGCTGAGGTACGCCAGCAGGGCCAAGAACATAAAGAACAAACCCCGGGTTAATGAGGATCCCAAAGATGCCCTGCTGAAGGAGTTTCAGGAGGAAATCTCCCGATTGAAAGCCCAACTAGAGGAGCGAGGGATGCTGGCGAAGGAGAGGAGGAGGAGAAGGAACAGCAAAAGACTGAGCAGGAGTATAGCGGGTTGGGAAGAGGAGATCTTCCGAGAGAAGGCTGTGGAGGAGGAACCGGATGTAAAATACTACACAAAAGATGGAGTCGACATCCCCAAGGTGTTCGCCTGCCAGGGAGGGGGCGAGAAGTCCAAGCACCTGAGTGAGAGTGTGGAGTGGGATCAAGACGCCCTGCAGAAGATCATCGAGAAATATAAGGTGATAAACGAGATTCTGGTGGAACAAAAGAAATTTGCATAAATAATTCATCGTATGTTTTTTGTTCGCAGGCTATGGAGAGCAAACTGTTAGTCGGAGGGAAGACTATCATTGATCACACCAATGAACAACAAAAGATGCTGGAGCTGAAGAGGCAGGAGATCGCAGAGCAGGTGATGCACAGCTCACGCTGTGACGAGGGATTCTTCTGTTGAATTACTCTGAAAACATACTTCCCCCCTCATGGTGGCAACGAGCTGAATGTTTCTCCTTCGTAGATCCGGCGAGAGCGAGAGATCAAGCAGCAGGTGATGCTGCAGGATGAGGAGACCCTAGAGATGAGAGATACATTCTCCTCCCTGCAGCAGGAGGTGGAACTCAAGACAAAGAAACTGAAGAGGGTAAGACTGACTCACAGCCTGATGCAGTTAGAACCAGGGCTGCATCCTGTGGACCAACACGTCTGTTTACATGAGTCGACCATTAGTCCTCTGAGTGAGCTGGTAGGGAGTTGTACACCAGGCTGAACAGACTTTTGGAAGTTATTTTATCACAAAATTCAACAATATATGAATATATATATATAATATATAACTGCAGGAAACGAGATGTCTCTTACTTCCCTAATTAAATCCTGTTGTTGGTTTGGCTTCCACTTGTGATGTCACAAATTATGGTCATAGGCCCCGCCTCTTAAAATCTATATGTTGAATCGTTAATCCTTTTTTTAATCAGTTCATTTTAATTGCAGTCAAGATTCATATTCCTCTACAGGGAAATGACACTGGTGAGGTTTCTCTGGACAGAACTTATTTAATTGCTGAATTATTATTTTTTTTCTAATACAAATTAAGATACAGGCATTTAGGTTTTATTTTCTAATGTAAACACCTTGTCCATTACAGCCTTGGTGAGTCCAGTAATCATTATGTATCTATTCTGTGCAGCTGTACGCCAAACTGCAGTTGGTGAAGGCGGAGATGAGAGACGTCATCGACGAGCACGTTGTGACCAGACAGGAGCTGGAAGAAACACAGAATGAGCTCACGAGAGAACTCAAGTACAAGTGAGTATCCGCTTTGCTAAACAAACGTGTTTGCATTGATTTCTTTGCAGGTTTTAATAACGTGTTCTTATTTCAGATACCTCTTGATTGAGAATTTCATCCCCCCTGAAGAAAAGAACAAGATAATGAATCGGCTGCGCTTCGACAGTGAGGAGGATCAGTGGAGACTCACACCGGTCCTTCCATCAGAGAGGTCAGTCATCCCTTTAACCATGTTAACATGTTCTACAGTAAGTTTTAAGTCTCATTACAGGTTATTACAGTCACTCGGAGGGTCATGGAGCAAAATGTGCTTCCTGCTGAAATGCTGCTTCGTAGGACGAGTAGAAACATTTCTGAGAACAGTTTAACACCTTCTCCCACTCTGTGCTGTTTCCCACGCCAGCCTCTGAACACTCCATAAATTAAATGCCCTATTTTGCAATGTTAAAGGCTCAAATTATTCGGATGACACAGTTTTGCATGGCTGCCAGCCCCATTGTTTTACTTGATACAACCACCAAGAGTCGCCAGAGTCCGAACCTTTCCCACACGAGAGTGGTTGTTACATACTCTTATATACTATAGATATTTCTGTATTCTGCCTTTCAAAATCTCAGTATCTTTGTATCCTGACCTTATATTTTTGAAGTGGAAGCGTTACAAGGGACATTTTGTTTCTTGTGGGATTTGATGAGTCAATAACGTGGGACACACTTTTCTAAGAGCTTGCATCCCAGCTGCTACACCATATTTAAACATGCCTCCTTCCCCACCTGTTTATCCCAGTGTACCCACACAGGTCAAGAGAAGGCCACTCTCTGCTGTGGGATACAAGAGGCCCATCAGCCAGTATGCACAGATAGCTGTTGCCACGGCAACCGGGGACCCATCAAGATATCAGGTCAGTGGTTGGATGTTCAGGAGGACAGTTAGCGAAAGTGTTGCAAAGTCAGAGATGCAAGAAAGTTCTCTTACACACTTCATTTTTATGCATATAGCCACTCATTTGGATATGTGTGGATGGCTGTCGCTATGGAAACCATTCACATCTTCAACTGTTGTATGCTACGCTAGTGAATCATCAGTGTAATATTATTACACATGTGTTCACATCTGTTATGTTGTCCGTTTTTACAGGCTGAGAATATCATGCTATTGGAGTTAGACATATCTACACCAACCCTGTTCAACTTGAACCTCAATGGAGCTCATCTGGAGAGAGCGTTCTCTCCCAGGCTGATGCAGGACTTTCTGGTTGATGTTCCTATCAGACAGAGGACCCGCTCATCATCACGGGTCAGGAAATCCCAGTCTTGGTGAGAGAGAAGCTTATGAAGGCAGACGTCTAACAGATGCTGTGAAAGCTTTTGCATTGGCCTGAACACTGCAAAAGAAAAGTTCTTTGCAGAATTGTGTTCGTATTTGTATTCACCCAAATACAAGATATAGTAACGATGTTGCAGGAGTGGTGGTATTTAAAGGAGGAATGCCTTTTCAAGTCATGCAAGCTTTGCATCTGTATACATTTATATAGAAATATTACCCTGGATAATAGTCCAGAATTCAGTCCAGTTTGTGGCATTCATGACGCCCCCTACTTATATAAAATGCATATCTCAGTCACCCAGGAACTCATACCAAATATTGTGTGTATGAATTTAAAATTAAAAAATGACAGAACTATAGTGCCACCATCTGGCAATTTTTTGTCTTGTTTGTGGGAGGCATTTGCAAGTTTTTGATCAAGTATCATGTCCTTAGCACGTTCCAGATCACCGTGGCATAAGACGACGACTACTAATACTACTGCTAATAATAATGTTACTACCCATTAAAAAATAGTCAATGTCATTTTGTGATATAGGGCAGTAAAGAATGAACATATTGCAACTTTCATGATGTACTGTTTTGTATCTACAGGTATCAGGCACCACAAGCAGCCTCTGTTTCTTCGTCCTTATCATCCACCACACTGACATCAGGATCTCAGAGCTTCTCTCAAAGTCAGAGACAAAGACCAGCCTCTGCTGCCTTTCTTCCACTCGGGGGTCCAGTTCAGACAAGCCCTTGAGATGCATCAATACCGCTGTGCACAAGAGTTGAACCCAGATCTAGGCGGCACAAACAACAGCCTGGCACTGGGATTTAAATCAATTACGCACCTTTAGAAAGAAGAAACACCTCAGTGAGCATGAAGAAGCAACCAAAACATCCCGCATTTATTATCATAATGCTTGTAAAATTGATTCATTGGTCAGTTTGCTGGCTTTTTGTCTGCTGTTTTTTAAGCCATGTAGGTTCTCTTGACACACTCAACAAATAGCTGCCAGTTTTGACGTATAATACTTGGAGATCTTGTATTTAGGTTTAATTTTTAAGAGAAACACTACATTCTCATTAGTTTCTTTCAAAATAAGAGGAGCATGTGTCCGGTCGTCCAAACAACAGATTTTAGGGCTGTATTCTTAAAAAAAAAGATGTCTTGCTGATGTAATTGTGAGGCAATTATGTGAAGAACGCTTGCGGTGCGCTCCTGCTTAGCTGCCTTATTTTTTAATAGTTGTGAAAGTTAATTTGCTTACACATGGAAATAAAGACTGCAAAAAAAAAAACCTCAGCTGCGGATTGTATGTATTTAAAAATGTCTTTGACAGCTAAATAAATCTGTGAAACTTTGAAATGACAGCGACGTACAGTACGATGACGTTTCCTTCGGAGGGGGGGTCACATGACTCTTTACAGTAAGTCCAACATGGCAGACGGAGTGGGGCCTACGCGGTAACTAAAGCAACATTTCCACTGAAACAAGCAAATTCAACACTACTCCGCAACAAGACGTGCACAATGAGGGAGAGACAGAAGAAAAAGAAGGGCAGGACGTGGGCGGAAGCCGCTAAAACGGTATTAAACCTCCTTTTACCTGCCGTTTGTTGTGCTTGTTTTCCTTCAGCGCTCCCACTTGTACAACTGTGTTTATGAGTTCATGACCTGCTGGCGGAGACGGAATGTTGCGTACACACAGCGCCAGGCCCGTGCTGACGGCTAGGCATCGGGAAGACCTATGTTATTAGCCCTCTAGCTCTCCGTATCTGTCACCTAGTAGCACCAAATAAAGCAATATGAATACATCGTTGTGTTGCATCCAAGCATGTGTTTGAAAGCCCCTCTGCGCGTTGTGCCTTGTCAGTTAAGGTGACATGTCTGTCAAGGTTTAATTTAAATAAACCGAAAGGTGAAGTGATCGCGTCTGTGCTGCGCGCTAGCTAGGATAGCATGCTAGCTCCTGCTAACGCAACTCCCTAACAAGTTTATTTGATACGATTTGCCAGTGAAAAACTATTTAAGTTACATGTACAAGGTAATACTTATTCCCTCTACGTAACCGTAGTTCTGTTGCATCGGTCAAAGCTTTTTTTTTATCGCATGTTATGTTTTGACATGTCACTTATTATTGCTAGCAATACAGCTAGCTATGCCTGCTAATGACAACAAAAACTGCAAATAGCTACTTCGTAATTATAGCTTAAGGTTATTGCTTGTGTGGACACCGATTAACTTCCAATTTGTGCATTAGTCATTTACATGAATTAATGTCATGACAGCCTAGCAAGCGTTTTCTCTCAAGGTAATAGATTGTCATAACTTTAGTTTAATAACAGCCATAAAGTTTTATAAAGTAAATGAGAGCAAGAGAAACCATCTATTATTTTTAATGATGGTATGTGAGTTATTCTGTACTGTGTTGTTTTTTTACAATATTATAGCAGTTATGAATGTTCTTGCTGCACTCCCTTGACATGTCATGTTTCCCAAAATGTAAGTAAATGAGCCCATATGTTGACAATAAGTGATCCTGGGGCAAGGCAGAAGATATATATCTGTCTGTATTACAGCTATAATGACACAGAGAGATTTTAGGTATCATATTGTGCACCTGCGTCTTTAGTATCTTACCTTTCAGGCTTCAGTTATAGCAGCCTAAAGCCTGCATCATATTGACTGCAGATATGCTCATTTGAATAACCTATCAGTTAAGTGCTAACTTGTATTCGATGTGTTTTCTTGCAGGTTTTGGAGAAATACCCGAACACACCTATGAGCCATAAAGAAATCTTGCAGGTGATCCAAAGAGAAAGGCTTAAAGAAATAAGGTAAACACATTCTCTGCATCGGTCAAGAGACGTATTTTCACGGGCAGAGCGCTCCGGCCATCTGTTATTGATTGTTTCAACTTTCCTCTTTCTTGGTCACGTCGTTATGAATAATTTTCTCAATTTCTAATTGTTTTGTTTCTTTTTGTTTCATTGTCACTGTTATCATCCAGAAGGTAAGAATAAGATAGCCCCCCCCCCCTTACTTTAACCAACTCACTTTATTTGGTTTTACATTTTGCATGTTATTAACAATAACATGTCCTATGTTCAATTGCATAAAGATACAGTGTTGGACTCATAAATGTGTTTCACGTGGACCCATACAGCTAATTCTGTAACCACCTGTTGCATAAAAAGATAAGAGATTTCGCCAGCTAGTTTGCTGTAAGCCCCAACTTATTAAATGTATTAAATGAATAACAGATGTTGCATTATTTTCCATCTCATTGCAATTTGAATATACGTATTTAAATATTTTTGAGTACACGAATAACATGAATGAAGTGAACAACAATGTACTTTGCGTCACCACGTACTGCTCCTCCATGACTGCTGAGGCATTATTCATCTGTTTGGTTTTGTAGAAATCTGAGAATATCAATCCCTTACAATAGTACATTTTGTTTTGAACCCCTCCCATGCGACTGATTGCCTTCAATTCATAGAATAATTAGCCTCACAGTAAGATGACTCTGAATTAAGGTTTCCTCCTTATGCATGGTAGCAATTTCCCCTCGGATATCAGACCAGCCTTCTTGCTACTCCTCCCAGCTCTCTGATTTATTTGGGAACTGATAACTTCATTTGCATTTTTCTCCCTCTAACAGTGGAACTTCGCCGTTGGCATGTCTGAATGCGATGCTGCACACAAACTCTCGTGGTGAAGAGGGGATCTTCTACAAAGTTCCAGGCAGAATGGGAGTTTACACATTAAAGGTTAGTTAGACTATTACTGCTTCATTGGATCCCAATTGATAAATAGACCTGATTGTGGATAACCTACTAAAAAGCTTTGGATGAATTCTCTGAGTATGAGCTGTGAGCTCTACTTTCTCTTCTGTGTCTGTCACATACAAGTAATATACCGCATGTCTTCTATATTTTATTTAGAAGGACATCTCGGATGTAACAAAGGAGCTGTCTGAGGAGGATTCTGAGGAGAGCAGTGACACTCTCTCCGACTCCCAAAGCACAGAAAACAACAGCTGTGCCAACACTCGGGAGGGCAGGAGGAGAAGATGGATGCGAAGAGGTATTATCCAGTGCAGAGGGAATCAATAATAACCGTTTTATATCACTGTGTGATGCACAGTCGCTTTCTTGAGAAAGGTTTACAGGAACAGCTTTGTTTTCAGGGAATCAGTACAAGAGGAAACCACCGGCAGATTGTAAAGCAATGAGTAAGAGCTTCAGCTATACTCGTAGAAAAAACGTTGCTTATTAGAGGATTCTACCAGGATGGGGAACAGCATTTGTCAGCCTTCGTTGTAGGAAACCAGCTGAACTAGCAGTAGAAGTTAAAAGGAAAGTGGCTCTACCAGAAGCATAATTCTCATCAGACAAATACACTGAACATCAAACATCAAGATTGCAAAAGAGGTGAAATCTGAGTGTTTTTGTACCCTGCAGCATGACACTAACTGCTCTGCAAATTACTTGTGTTTGAGAAACCAAAAGGGAAAAAGTCACATCTATATTCTTCCTTTTCATGATGGTGCCTCCTGGTTCATTGCATAAATTTGATCAAACACCGTTATCTGCCGATGTTACTGGAGACCGTAATTTGATAGAGCAAATAAAAGCCTGCTTCAGGCGGTAAGGTTGTGTTTGATCATTGGCGGCACAGATGGCCGCACTGAGCCAGACAGCAACCTGCTACCACAACACAGCAGCCGCAGATTACGAACAACAACCCACAGTAGTTTTCCTGCTCCAGTCTCCCTCTCATCTAATGGACAAATATGAAGACCTTGTCCTGGACGTACTGAACATTCACATGGGGAAAAGTGCTCTGCTAATGTCAGTTTGCAGGCTAGGTAACTAATTACATGCTTAGCTGCAGGACAGTAAACGTCCTATATGTATGTTTTTATACAAGCTAGCGCCTGTTTGTCTCATCTCATAATACAGCTTTGTACCTCAGGAGGTGAGACACTGCAGCAAGGAGCAGCATCTCCTGCTGGATATCAGAGCTACTCACTTCTAAGGCTAAGCCCAATCACCCTATGAAGGAAACCCATCTAGGCCATTTATATCTGTAATCTCATTCTTTCATTCATCAGCCAAAGCTTATAACCAAAACGGACTTGTGTCTTATGATATGGGTGGACGCCCCAACTTTCTGGTGATGTGCTGCCCTCTATTGGTGTGGAGTATGAGGCGCAAGCTTGCATATAGCACTTACTAAACAACATGTAAAGTATGTGCAAATATCACGTTGGTCCTGTAAGGCGTTGGTGTCGTCAGTACTCGTAGTCATGTACTAGTCAAGTACCTATTTGTCTTGTTGTCCTCAGGCTGTGCTCTCACTAACTCTCAATATTATAAGTGACCGTTAAACAGGAAACTGTACTTTCTCAGTATGACCCGTGACCACTTCCTCATTATGCATGAAATGCTAAGCATGGTTTACAGCTAAGGGAGGGAGGACCGCTGTACTGTGAGATTGTTTAAATAATCCTGGCGTGAAATGCACAAAGTTGAAGGTAAATTCATTTTTTTTTTAAAAGGACTGAGAATTCCTGTGTTTGTTATGAATAGTCTGCAGAGAGATCGTCCCAAACAATCCACCCATTGAAACGTTAAGACCATTTTTTTTTACTAATATGATGTTTTAGCAAGGTAATCCAATCTGCTTCTTTGTGCACAGTAGTGGTTTCAGTTTCATCAAAACAAAAGCGCGCTGCGATAAAGTCTCTCCACCACCCTCAGGAAGTGTATTTTGTAACATCTGTGTTTTTGTATGTCACAGTTCCCTCCAAGCTGCAGTCGCAGCCGTCGTCTCCGCAGCCTCGATGCTCTTCGCCTTCTGTCCCCACCAGTAAGCTCATCTCTCCCTCGCAGAAACACAGCAAGAAAGCTTTGAAACAGGTACTGAAGTGCTCTGCAGTTCTTGTTTATTTTACAATACGTTATTAAATGTAATATAAGTAGTTAGTGTGGTATGTTTTGTTCTTTTCATAAAAAGCTGACATGTCTGATGTTTCTCTGGTTCCTGCCACACCCTCATACTCACACACAGACGTACAGATCCCCCAGCCTGCTGCTGTTCACTGCCACGATATCTGTAACAGCTATTGTTCGTTGAAGGAGGTTCTGCTTTAGTGTCACCTGCAACACACAAACACAGGCCTGTTAGGCATAATAAGCATATCGATTGTTGTTCACTGATATTCACTAATAGTTTTAATGGAGACTCCTACTGTCAGATGCCTTGTGTTGTGTTTTTGTTTGCATTTGTTGATTTATCAGAAGGACTATGCAAATACTACCAGGAGGATTTTCATGAAATGTGGAGGAGGGTTGGAGCATGTGGCCGGGAAGAAACTCTTATCTAGGAAATTTCTGTTGCAAAATAGGACATATTAGGATATTTTCATTCAATTCTGAGGAACTCATAGATGAATCTAAATCAATAATATTTCTTATATATGAATATTTATAAATCCATGTGACTGCTTCAGTTGTGGATTTTCATTTAATATGATTTTTGTCATTTTCTTTAACGGTAATTATGTTATTATTATTAACATAGGCCCTATTTTTTCATATTGGAGTTGATCCAATATTGAGCAAGAACAAGATGACGTCTCCCTTCAACAGGGATCTTGTCCCTGACGGTGTCTGACAACATGTCTGACAACATCATAGGAAGGATCCCTACAGAGATAAAGGTGTGTCAACATGGAACAGAAGTCCCGCGGGTGTTAGAGAGGGACGTCTGGGGGAGGTGTGGAATGAAGAAGGTGTAGCTTACCTTCCGTCATCAGAATAACCAGTCGTCATGTGCAATGTACCAACCCAGAAGAAGTGAAGCTTTATATCTGTTAGGGATCCTTTCCATGATGTCACAGTCTTACATTAACAAACACGTTGAATTACTTGTCAGCCGTTTCATGGTTGCTGGTTGCAGCGTTTCTCACTCAGTGATGGACCGATTCCAATATTTTTTTTTGTTCCTATTAATCATTTAGAGACCCATAAAGATGGGAAAAGAGGGTCTAAAAATACCAGAATGTTTCATTTAACATGCAGGATAGGGAACCGTATCGTTACTGAAAGCAATCCAGCATATCTCTTATAGTCGTGGAAGAACATCCAGACACATCTGATGGTTTCCGTCGGGGATGTGCATGTAACAGGAGACTGGACCTTTGGCTTTGGAGGAGTTCTGCACCGTCTGAGTGCACTTCTTTAAATACACATTTAGATTTCACATCTATCATTCATCTTATGTTGTGCTGTTTGTCCTGAGGGCTCCTACACAATCAGACACTTCTTCTCTTCATACATTACATCTGTGTGTACATGAACTGACATACAGACTGTCTTTTAACTTGTTTTTATTTCTACTGTCAATAAGTAATAAATCTTGTTCAGATTTCATTTAATTAATCTGAGCATGTCCCTGCTTGTCTTCAGTCAGCGGGCTGTTTTCATCATCCGTCCTTTTCCCTCTTTTTTTTTGTTGTTGAACATCTTGTGCTGATTATTTTTGAAACACAATGAGGCGTCAGGGAAAAATGCTCATAGCTTGTTTTATAGTATTAACACTCTCGTAATCCACTCTCAGCATTTTTCATTTTTTGGCTGCTGTGGGTCTTTTGTGTTCCATTTAATTAGATTTCACTGGATTGCACAGATTGTAATTCACTCCATCTGTGCTCTTGTAGTTTTTCACTTCTCGTCGGCCAATTCGTGTTCAATTTATTGGGCAAAGGCAACAACGAGACGGCTAAAATATTCTTCTGCAATTCCCTATTTATTTTAATCAGCTGAATCAAAAGAAAGGCACCAGCAGAACCTTTCTTGTTCAAACTGTTGATCTGTTGATCAGACTTCTCGCTTGTGTTACGCAACCTATGTTGCTATTTAGCCTGGCAAGTGGCTCTGGGTGTGCAGTTACAGGAAAACAAAGGGCTCTGCACATTCACACTCTCTGATTTCTCATACTGCTTGTTCCTTCCATATTTCGTCCGCTTCCTAGGCGCTGAAGCAGCAGCAGCAGAGGAACCAGCGCAGGCAGGGGGCAATGCCAACAACCTCCAATCCCAGGCTGCTCCTGAAGACCATCAAAGACATGGCTGACAACATTACTACCAAGACTGGTAGGTGGCGGCGGGTTTATTAAACCGTCATTGCCTTACTTCACGTCTATTATGACATCAGTTACAGCGTGTTTCTGGATGTTGACCAAGATGATGACAGCGCAATCACATGCTCAGTGTTTCCTATTAGTCGGTTATTCTGTGTCTAGTTCTTCCCGCCGCGGTTTCATAAGAGCTGAAAATCTGTTTTTGAGATGTGTAATGTTTTGTTTTTGACTCGATGATGCAGCCATGTGAGTTCCAATGTGCTCCGTACTCTGTTACTACGCTTCGATACTGTTGCTCCCTCCTTAAGCTCAGCCATACCGATCACTGCTGCTCGACGTGAACTGTGTCCATACTGGTGCACCAGCGTGTGAACGTCCAGACAACAGATCTGTAGCTGATGTCAAACACAGTCCAGAACTCGTGTGGCTTGAATGTAGAAGTCCTGCACTAGTATTGAAGTTAGTAAATGCATCTTCATGCAGCTCACAGGTAGAATATTTTATATAGTCGGTTTAGATATTTAACTAATGTTCACTGATTCAGACAACAAAGGGTATTTGTATCAGCAGTCAACGATGACTCACACTAACGAGCGTCAGTGTGGGAACTGAAACAGTCAACAGAGTGTTATACTGCAGTTACAAGTTTTCTCACGGCTCCGCTTCGTCTGAACAGACTTGTGCCACCCGGTCGTAACGAGGAAGGTTTCCCAGAGGTCCGGTCGTCTCAGTGCAGGTAGGTTCACGATGTTACTGATGAACTCTGGTAGTCAGACTGACATGAAATACACAGTGTCAGTTGTTAATTGATCTCTTATCTGTCATAAAGATATTTTAGGGTGTTATAAGACTATAAAGCCTCAGTTCTCCTACACAGACGGGCTTATAATCTATGAAAAGCTACATTATGTGATAACATACCACAATAAAAAATTTCTGTTGCAAGATTGACAGTGTGTCTTCTCCGTCACAGCTTGCCTCTCATGCTGTGTTCTGTATTTCAGGGCAGCTGAAGCGTACCAAGTGTAAAATAGATGTGGAGACACCCGACTCTATTCTGGTCAACACCAACCTGCGGGCGATCATCAACAAGCACACCTTCTCTGTGCTGCCTCCGGACTGCCAACAGAGGCTGCTCAAACTCCTGCCTGAAGTCGACCAGCAGGTGGATCTCAAACTAGTCACGCTGTCCTCTCAGCCTTCGTGCTGTGTAATGGATGAGCTTGTAAAATAGTGTGTGAATGCAGCAGATGTGTTCAGTACAACGCTGACGAGGATCGATGAAGCATTCATCCCGTGTTCTCTATGATCCTACATGACGAGGATTAGTCAGTGTGCTGATGGAATGATGGGGAATGTGATGATGTTAGTCGTAACGCTGCGCCTCCTCTCCGCAGGCCTGCATGGACGGCCTCCTGAAGGTCACCAGTTCTGCCTTAAACAATGAGTTCTTCACATCAGCAGCGCAGTCATGGAAGGAACGACTGGCCGAAGGTCAGTGCAGTCGCTCCCGACTGATAATAACACTTAACATTCAAAGGATGTGTCACCGAGGTTCCCTGCACCTGTACAGGAACAGGCTGAATGTGACTTTATCTTCTGTGATTACAGGGGAGTTCACTCCGGAGTTGCAGCTACGAATGCGTCAAGAGATCGAGAAGGAGAAGAAAGTCGAGCTCTGGAAAGAGGCTTTCTTTGAAAGCTATTACGGGGAAAAGTACGTTGTCATTTTGTCTTGATTTGCTGATCTGAGTCGAGGTTCTGAGCAGTTGGAAGGTATTCAAAGAATATTCTTCCATCAAAAGCATGCGGGGCTTCCTACCTGCAGGGTATAATCATTTAATAAAAAGCCCTTTTTTACTTTATTCATAACAATTTCTTCCGTCTCTCTGTGTAGTTCTGGACTCAGCTATGAGGAATCCAAAGAGCTGACGAAGGCTGATCTGAATCCGGAGTCCGCCAGGTCCGAGTGCCACGTCCATCAGAAGGGACCCGCTGTTCAAGTGCTGAAGGAAATCAAGGGCGCCAAAGAGACCGACGCTGCGGCCACCGCTGTCAAAACCGTGAAGCCCACACAGTCGCTGTCACAGGAGGCCTTGAAGGTGCAGCCGGCTCAGAGAGAGTTTGTCTCCACCACCGAGCCCATGAAGACTCGGCGCTCTCAGTATGCCGAGGATCGAAGGTTGAACACGGCTGCTCAGCTTGTGACAAAGCCTGTGGTGACAAAGCCCGAGGCTGACAGACAGACTGAACGGGCGTCAGCAGGTACGCTGCCTAAAACTGAGCTTAAGAAGGAAGTGAAGGAAGAGAAAACTGAGCTCCCCCAGTCACCTGTGAAGCAGAGCCCTCCACCGAAGGCCAGTCCGGAGTTAAAAGAGGATAAGCCGCCGGCTGTGGTTAAGCCGCCTGAGGAGAGCGAGGAGGTCAGGCCTGAACACGGCGGCTCCTCTGAACCACAAAAAAGAAAGTCTCCCGGTGAGATAGAGGGTGAACTGACACCGGAGAAAAGACCTCGTATGTCCTCAGTTTCCTCCGTATCTTCCGTCTCCTCCGTGTCTCCTCCTGCATCATCCGTGTCCAGCCCTGCTACGCCCTCCCCGGCAGCAAGTCAGAAGGTTCCACCACTCAAGGTAGGAAGATCTTTTGTTTTCGTCAATGTTACGATGATATGATGTCGCTTGCTCCTTTGGATGGCAGCTGTTTTTCCATTGGATTCAAAGTTTGGATACACGACTGCAAACTAATCCATTTGCCTTCTGTTCATCTGTCGTCCTTCTTACGTTGCAGATCCCAGTGTCAAGAATACTTCCTGTTCCTGTGTCACCAAGCCAAGTCTCCCCCAGGACGCCTCAGCCCTCCCCACTCAGCAGCCCGGGTCGTACCGGCGCCCGTACTTTGGCCGACATCAAAGCCAAAGCTCAGCTCGCCCGAGCACAGCGAGCAGCGGCTGCCGCGCTGTCCTCTGCTTCTAAGGGGGCGGTGCCGGGGCCGGGTCCGGGTGGAGGCGGTGCTGAGCAGACAACACCCTCCCCGAGCCCCAGCCCAACATCCCCACAGGCATCAACCAGGTTACCAGTCAACACCAGCAGCTCTCAGACAAGGACGCCACCTTCTCGCCTCCTGGACTCCTTTGGTCAACTGAGTCCGAATCAGCAGGAAGATAATCCTGTGAGCGCCGTCATCGCAGGGACTCAAAAGCCGACTGCATCACAACCCCTTACTACACCCGTGCTGTCTATGAGGGGTCAGGAAGTCCCACCACCTGCTGGATCCTCCACCAGGACCAGCTACTGCATCCCTGCAAACAACCCACTGGTCACTCAGCTCCTGCAGGGAAAGGAGGTTCCCTTGGAGCAGATCCTCCCAAAACCTTTAGCCAAGGTGGAGGTGAAGATGTCGAACGTACCTCCGGGTAATAGAAGTAAAACGTCCCATTCAAACGCTGGCGGTGCTGCTGAGCGCAGGGACGATAAGCAGACGTCCCACCAGTTCAGTACAACTGGACGGTTTTTCTCCGACTACACGAGACACCACAGGGAACTTCCTGACAAGGAAACACAGGAGCAGATTTTACAGGCTCTGATGCAGAGAAACATCCAGCAGAGCCAGCCTTACGGATGTCTGGGGCCTCAGCCTCGGCCGTACGAATCACATCACATGGTGCATGCAGAAGAACACCAGGACCGACCCCGGATCTCTGTTGGCTTCTCAGGTCGTAAGAGGATGCCCAGGCCCGCCATGACGGGACATTATCTTCTCAACGTGTCCACGTATGGCCGAGGGCAAGAGAGCAAGAGGCAGCACCAGTCTCCCATCCCAAATGTGTCCAGTTTAAAAAGGGAAACCACGGACGGCGAAGACGGGGTTAAAGAGGAGATCGCCGGGGTGAAGACGGAGCAGCAAGGATTCTCTATAACCAAGTTTGATGAGGCGGCGAGCATTCAGCATTGCTCCAAAGTAAAAACTGAGCCTGGATTGGAGGCTAGTGACGGTCACGCCAGTGCGACAGCCAAAGACACCAGCCCCTTATCTCAGTCACAGCGTAAGCAGCTCCAACTCCGCAATAGTAATCAAGGAAATTCCGAGCCATATCTTCCCCAAACGGACCCCAGTCACCAGCGGCTGTCTGCCTTTCAAACGCAGAGGACATTAGATAATCAGGAATCCGTGGTGGCGTCACGCTACGGCGGCACTATCAGCATGTCTGTACCTCACACTCTGAACCACGGCACTGCAGGCACTGCCTCTTCCACGTCTTCATCAGAGGCGGACGGCGGCGGCGTCCACGGGAGCGTCATGTCTTTCTCGGTGACTGTCACCACCATACCTAGTAACTCCTTAGACCACAGTCACCAGAGCGAGCCCTCCCCCGAACAGTCCTTCATGGAGGGCAGCAGCATAGAGGACGTTCAGTCTAAATGCTACTGCCGGCTGAAGGCGATGATCATGTGCAAAGGCTGCGGAGCCTTCTGCCACGACGACTGCATCGGCCCCTCCAAGCTGTGTGTCTCGTGCTTGGTGGTACGATGACGTCCATTTAGAAACTTAGTAGAACTGTACTGAATCAAGGCATCAAAGCAGGTCAATCAGAATCTATTACAGACTCATCGCCGGGGTAAAAGCACGTAAGCCAAACGCCACGCCGGGCAGCCGGCCGGCCGCGTGGTCGCTGTTGGAAAGATTTACACTGGACGGTCTTTAAATCCACCAAACGATGTGCAATTTGTTTCTTTTCTCGAATCAGTTTTCAAATCCAATCAGTCGTCTGTCTGAGATGAAGATACAATCTGGCGGTGTTTGCACTCGGCCCGGGTTAGCGTGATATATTTTTTTAAGATATATATTTGTGTAGTTTTCAGGAACGACGGGAGGAAAACGAAAAAAGGAGGGAAATATGAATGTTGCTATTTTTGTAGAACATAATGACTGTTGTGTTTTAGACTGACACTTTTTTTTTTATTATCAGGCCTGATGATTCGTTTCGGTATAAAAGGCAAAAAAAAAAAAAGGTGCTAATGATAATCATTGTTCGTAGAGAACCTCCTGTTTGGCATTTACGCACGTAATGGCAGGGAAGTGCAACGTACAGTTACTATTTTATATACACGACTGGACACACTCACAAAGAGCATGTATAGTTTTAGAAAGAGAATATTGAATGATGCTGAATCAACTGGATATATAAGTTAGTGAGTGTGTACAGAGCCGCACATGGAGGTTCAGATCCAGCGTCACTTCCTCCTGTGTGAACCTGCATTTCCTCCCCAGGAGGTTTTACAGATGTCGTCCCCCTTTTTAAAATAAGTGGGTTTCCTCATGCTTGTGTGTCTGTATATGTCGAGTAAATAACCGCAACAGTGGTAAAAAAAACAAAACAAACACTTGAGGCAAAAAGGGGGCGAAAATGAAGAGAATTGTTTATTTCACTGTAAATATATTTGTTCATTTACGGTATATGCATAGATGTAGAAATCTATTTTATTTTATTCACGCATAGCCAGTGTTTTTTTTTTTTTTTTTTTTTAACAAAATAATCTTAAGAAAGAGTAGAGAAAGTTTTTAAAACGCTAAATGCTCGAGCATATAGCTTGTTTCCGTTTCATGAAAACGATCTGGAAGTGCAATATAACGCGCCGATTAACAGACTGCTGTAACACTTCACTTTAAATACGCCTTCGTTATCAGGGTTAGTCTTCGTAATGAGGGCGCATGAAGCATTTAAAGGGACGGTTTGTAGGTTATCTGATTGAACGAGCGCTTCATAGTTCGCAGTACAAATCAGTAGGTTTTTATAAACATGCTATGTCTAGCTTAGCATGAGCTAAAGGCGAAACTAACCAGCCCATTTACATTCCAACACCTACCTGTGGTGACGATTGTCTGTAGCTCCCTCACACTGCAACAGTGGCTCGATATCCACGAGCGAGGAGCTTAGGAGAGAGGTAGTTATATACCGTAACACTGGGCTCTGTGATTGTGACCTCTTAAAGAAAATTATCCTTTAATCCACAGTCCTGTGTGTGAGGTCCATACCAGGATGAACCAGCACACCCCGACCGTGTAGTGCATCATTTCACGACACTAACAAAGTCTCCACGCTCACGTTACTACACGTTAACATATAATTAAAGAATAAGGCGAGTGTGAAGTGTTACCTCAGCGGGCTTTTTCGGGTGTTTGATGTTTTTGTTTCGAACGGATGCGTCAGTTATATTTTGAAAAATTTCCTGAAAGTGCAAATAAACTTACTTTTTATAGCAATTATTTCCAAGGTAAAATGCCAAAGTCACCTTAAAAAAAAACAA
Organism: Macroramphosus scolopax; assembly: GCA_901007825.1. Lineage (NCBI taxonomy): Eukaryota > Metazoa > Chordata > Actinopteri > Syngnathiformes > Centriscidae > Macroramphosus > Macroramphosus scolopax. The sequence goes on along the minus strand of CAAKHC010014355.1, from coordinate 10,453 downwards.
CAAAATAATCTTGTTTTTAATGTCTGACTAGTTAATCAAAGTAATATATTTTAATTAATATATTTTAATATAAAAAAAAAATCTATTTGCTAATTGTTTTTAACAATCAACAGGGTATTTACTCTAATAATATATTGGCTGTCTGTTTTTCCTATAATTGTGTTCAGACCGGGACGGACGGCCGCGCGTGTCTTTTGTAAATCAAATTGCCCAGGTAGCTGATGTTCTGTACGGCCCAGGTTTTTCCAGTGGATCTGTATTTTTCCATAGAGATGTCGTCTTATATGTGTATCTTTGTAGCTGTCCACATGTGTGTCATCACCTCTACGAAAACACAAAGATGTGTTTCCAAGGCACTTGGATTTTTTTAGGTCCATTTTTAAATGTATTTGTTATTAAAAGGGGAAAATTGTCGGACAAGAATCTCGACATATAGCGTAGTCACATCACTAAAACTGGTGTTCTGGTATTTAATTCTGTCGATATATATTTAATAACGCCCCACACCCAAAATTAATATTTAGATACTTTTATTTTGTTGAATGTGACATTAGATGTAGACTTCGCAGGGACTAGATTGCACTTCAAACAGATTAACAAACACATTCAATCACAACCCCAAAGGCAGCTAAAATCATTGCTGAAAGGGACTGAAGCATGAGTCAGGCAGCAGCCCCCCCTCACCCCCACCCAACCACCATCCCTCTGTTTGTGTGTGTGTTTAAAGAAACGTATAGAGTTGGCCGGGACTAAAGTGTCATGAACAATCACTACCGTTTTATAATTCGTCACCAAGTGAATCTGTTTAGAAACTGTCTGTGTGTCTCCATTTAAACTCCAGGTGAATGTAATATAATAATCAGCACTTATAAACAAAGTGTATTTTATCGAAAGTTATAGATTATTATGAATAAATAATGGAAGAAAATGTCTTTTGTGTGTTTTTCAGTTTGTTTGTTTTTTTTTGTGTTGAATAGCAGACGACAGGGACAAAGTTGGTTTGTCGTCACGATCAGTAACAATCGTCGTGTGTTCTGCGGCTGTGGAGGAGCTGACCTTACATCGGAGGTAATTCAATGACTGTAGGAACACATCCAAAGAAATTAGTATTATTTAGTAACATATCTGGAGAGAATAACTGTGATGGAGTTACATTAATAAAAGTTTTGAGTCCACATTTGAGATTCAATGAGGGCTGTAATTATAATATATATTTGGATGGCAGATCTCCAAAGAAAAAAGAAAAAATGAAGCAATAAATGGTAAAAAAAAACAAAACAAAACAACAACAGAGACATATAAAGTACTATTAGGAATATCAGGAAATGAAAATTCCAATTTTGGATGTTTTCTGAGAGGGGGGGGGGGGCTCCAGGTGCCCGGGCAGATTTGGTCCCCGCTAATATTAACTACGCTCTTGGATTTAGGTCAGGATATCTATTTTTATCTTTTCACATCTGTGAAAGTGCAGAAACGATCGACTGGAGATCCCCTCCAGAAGTGTTGTGTTGGTCCTGTTTCATCTCCGGTCTGTTGTGCTCAGCATCACTCAGCACCAATAGTAGTAGTGCGCCTTTAACCAGCGTGCGTGCGCACATGCGTAAAGTGTAGTAGGCTGCGCGCATGGCATCTCCGTGCCTGCTCGCGCGCTGCCGTCCTCGCCGCTGGGTCGATGATGATGCCGAGCGGAGCGGCTGCTCCTACGTCCCTATATGCGGCTACAACCGCAGTTCCCAAGACTGAAGTCGAGTGAAACGTGGAGGAGAGCGTGAGACGTGAAGATGGACGCGCCGAACCGGTTCTCCTCTCTCGGGCAGCTGTAACCTCGGCGGACACTCGCGTGGATTCATCAAAGGTGAGTGTGCGGCTGTGATTCACGGAGGAAATATCCTCCTTATTCAACCTCTTATCCTCCGCATCTGATGCTGATGCTGCTGCTGCTGCTGTGCCGTGATGATGATGATGATGATGATGCTCGAAGTTAAACGCAACCTGCGTGTTTTGTCCCCGGTAAAGGCCAGGCTCCTTTCTGCTCTGCCTCTCATTCAGCTGACACAGGAGAAAGATGTAGGGTTGCCATTGTTTCTTATCCCCCCCATAAAAAAAAAAAAAAAAAAAAATATGATGGGCATCACGACACGTCGGTGCCACTGCGGAAATAAGGAAATAAGCAGTTACATCTGCAACATGGCTGCGTGTGTGTGCGCCGCGTCGCAAGTGAATCCGAAGTGTTGCATGATCGCTCGCGGTGAACTGCGGCTCGTCGGAACGGAGAAGTGAATGATATCTGCGGAGGAGAGATACCGCAGTCAAAGGATGTTGTCATTACCCCCCAGCTGAAGGTGCGGTTACAGTGAAATGCACCTTTACGGGGCCTCTAAAGCTCGTTAAACAGCCTGACTGGATCATATCGAGGGTCCACACATGGATGTATATGTGATTTATGCAGGGGTGAGTGGACACACTTTGAATGTTGCTCCGGCCCTGTGAATTCCTTTTCCTGCCATGAATTATTGACAACCTGCCTGGTTTCCATTTCTATTAACAGTCAAGTTAAGTATTAAACTGTCTTTCTGCCGCGTGTCTGCTGCGTCTGCTGCCTCGCGGCCCGGCTGCATTCCTGCAGTCACTTCCCAGGATGAACAGTTGCAGTGAACCGTGGTGTTATTCTGCTGACATGTGTCTGCTGGCTCCCTCACTAGACACACAGCAGATGTTTTCCATCCTTTTCCCCCCAAAGTGCAGCACCGCTATCTGTAAAAAGAATTAAAAGATACACCATCCAGGACCTAATTGAATATGGAATTGGGTTACTAAGTGCATCAAAGTGAAGACTTAATCCTGACCGGGGTGTTGTGAGGAATTTGCACATTGTTTTTAAATAGCAAATGCAATATTTGCTTTTAAGTCCCCTTAGCTAAGGATTTTTTTGGGTGTAATTTGCTAATTAGTTACTTTGGAGAGGTATTCAAATATACTGTGGATGTCTCCCCCCAGATATCCATTATAATTACAACCCTGATTAATAGTTCCAGTCGTCTTCCAGTCTCTAATATTGAAGTTAATAATAAAGATAGATGAATTCAAATGACAAATATTCTCTGGTGTCAGATGTTGAATTGTGAGGATTTTCTTCTTATATATTTTACATCATTGTAAATTGAATATATATAATATTTTGGGGGCTGAGGAAACATTAAGGATGTAACGTTTATCTCTTGGAAACATTTCATAGTGAAAGTTAAGCTGCAGAAACAGAGAGACAGAGAGAGAGAGAGAGAGACGGTCTCTGTTCCTTGCTGATGCTCCTTCCATCCCCCCCGTCCTCCCCCCCCCGCCTGCCCTGGGAACATGCATGTCATCCAGACATGTTTGGGGCGTCCTGTCCCTGGTCCGCGGCCGTCCGGGGACACCGGCTACCCTGTAATGTGCTCCACGTCCGTCACCGTGAAGCGGTTCCTCCACAGTCGGTGTCACCAGCCCACAAGATGCAGCCGGCGCCGAGCCGGACGTCACGCGGGATCATCATTTGCTCAGACCAGCGGAGTGTGCCTCGGCCCGCTCGGCTCGGCGGTATCTCCACCCAAAGAGAGGGAACGCTCACAAAGGGACAAATTGAGATTGAATTAAGTCCTTGAAGGAAGGATGGAGAGGAGGTCTTAATTATTTAACAGTCAAGTACCTTTTGTCAGAGAGAAATAGCTTATCTCTCATAGTAATGGGGGACATGAAGTGCTCGGACTCCTCCACTAACTCTCTCACTGTGGCTTCTCTTCACAGGGTCGACGTTCAGTGCTTCACTTTGTCTGACGATCAGCCAGCGACAGGTAAACACTCTGAGATCCTCCTAGAATCAGATACTGAACCATGTGGTCGTCTTACTGAGGGATAAATACTGCAGTATTTAACACGTCTGTATACACTCCTGTGATATGATGACACCTCAACATCCCTCTGATGAGACACATCACGGTGTTTTCTGATGAAGAATAGAATGAAGTCGTTAATAAATTAATGAAACGTCTCCACGCCAAGGAGGAAACAATTTCACATCTGCATCCATCTGTTTGCAGTAATACTCCAAAAAAAATTAACTTTACGATGAGGAATTGAATTAAATATCGGCTGAGATCCGTTCAACATTTATTACGTTGGACTCTGCAGACGTCTGCAGACTCTTTAGGAGGAAACCTGCTCATGTGTGAGTTGAAGCGATGTACATTATTTAGTATAAAAGAGATGTTTCTATTTTTATCTGATCATTTTAATTCCTTTTAAAAGACAAACTGAATGTCTCCTGAATGGCTGCTGGGATGACTAATAGAGTCCTTGGTGAAGGGTGAATGATAAACACTGGAACTCATCTCAAACCTCCAGTTATATTCAACCCCACAGCTGGAAACATCAGCATATATGTTTGATATGATATCCACTGATAAATGAGCAGCGACTCACAGGAAGCCTCTGTTGGGAGGACAGACGGCACTCGGAGAACGCAGACCTCCGCTAACGCTCCCAAAAACAACCCTGTAGATTCTGTTTATTCCTGCAAACAGACCCACACAGAAAGATTCATATTTCTGTATTTATACAAACCTCCTCCCCTCAGCTGCATTAATGATGCTGGCATGTCTATGTAAATCACCCTGCATGCTATATGAGTGATTCCTGACAATGAAAGCAGCTCTGCGTTGCATTTATTAACGTGCTGCAGCCTGCACGCTGTGTTACATGCTCTGCTGTCTGCTGTGCCCCAGAATGATCGAGGAAGGCAGTAAACGAGGCAAGGCCATGGTGGAGAAGAGGCAGCTCTTCATGGAAATGAGTGAGTGGAGTCGACTGCTCACTATTCATCGTCGGCACACACACACACACACACACACACACACACACACACACACACTGGTGTGCACTTCTTCTCGGTTGCGCAGGAGATGCGTGGTCCCTCACACATATAATCCCTCCCACACAACGACAGTGATCATGTTGTTAATACGTGTTGTGTAACCGTGATTGTGTTTCAAGGTTGTTGACGTCGGAATGCCTTTATGTTCCTCAGGAGCTCAGAACTTCGATGTTATCAGACTGTCGACCTACAGGACCGCCTGCAAACTCCGGTTTGTGCAGAAGAGATGCAACCGTAAGAGCATGTTAGATTCTTTTTTGACACTCTGTAACCGACGTTTGTTCCGACACTCATTGCCTGTTTGGCCCCCCCCCCGCAGTTCACCTGGTGGACGTCTGGAACATGATCGAAGCCTTCCGTGACAACGGGCTCAACACGTTGGACCACAACGCTGAGATCAATGTGTCGCGGCTGGAGACCATCCTGTCTTCCATCTACTACCAGCTCAACAAGCGGCTGCCCACCACCCACCAGATCAATGTGGAGCAGTCCATCGGGCTGCTGCTCAACTTCATGGTGGCCACCTACGACAGGTACGGTGGGGGGAGCGTCTACTGCAGTTCAAGAGTGACAGGGGGTCTAACACGCTTCATCATCATCACTTATAAACCCAGTTATACCCCTGACTTGCAAAGGCTGCTGATCAATGTCGCCCAGCCGATATCTGCAGGACTTTCTGCTGATTCTTGCAACAGCATGAGGAGAAACATCTTCCTGCAGAGCTCTGCTGTCAAGGTTTCCATCCACTGCAACAAAACACGTGTTCTCTTTGGCTCTTGAACAACTCCGAGCCGGCTCCACGTAACGCGTCCCTGAGCCGAAGGAAAACACTCGACAACCACTTGAGATCGGATTATGATTCGTCCCTTTAAATTGGTTTGATTCCACTGTTGCAAACAATGAATCCAACAATCTGCTATCTTGACAATAAGCTGATGGCTGCAATAAGCCGCCGAGTGTATAAAACAAATCCCCATCAACCGAAGTCACCTTGGTAATGTTTTACTGTTCAGTCCTCCCCTTAATGCCCGCTCAGTGCTCAAGGCCCCAGACGCCGTGCATCACGGAGCACCGAGGGTTTATTATTGACCATAAAACTCTCTCTCATTACTGTTCCTTGTGCGCTCAAATTGATTGGCTGCTTGCCCCGTCTGTTCGCGGGCCCCCGTTCAATTGGTTTACTTTTATCTGTGAGGCCTTTCCTGTGCCGCTTTGTTGTTATTCATGCCGCCGTATCTGTGGAGAAAACTTTGTGGAAATGACTGTCTGCGATCACAGGAAGCCGCCTCGCTATCTGTCCCCGAGGTCCAAACTGAATTAGGCAGGAGAGCTTTCATGTCCTCTGTTAACTCTGCTCGGAAAGCCGCAGCTAAATTAATCTAAAATGAAAGAGCTGATCTCTCATGGCAATTAAAACATTTTAAGGAACCCCGGAGCCTGAACTTAATACTAATACTGATATTTCTTGTTCAATTTGAGGCTCAGTTCTCCAATTTCTGGTATTTTAGGCCCTAATGGACGAACAGGACAGCTCATGAGGACGTATTCACTCAAAGGCATTCAGCTCTCAAATTTGCAATCTCAGAACTGAAGATGAAAGAGAAAACAATTAAATCAAATACAATGCTCTGTATTACAACTCGGATTGGATCGGAATGGTCATAAACAGGACGTATCCATCCGCCATCCATGTGACGTATCCATCCGCCATCCATGTGACGTATCCATCCGCCCATCTGCTCGTCCTGAACCATCTCCTGGTGGCAGCAGGCTGAGTACGGTAACCTGGACGTCCGTCACCCCAGCAACACACTCCAGCTCCTTCTGGGGGACCCTGAGGAGTTCCTCGGCCAGGTGACATCACATGTAATCCCTCCTGAGTCTACTGGATTACCACTGGGCCTCCTACCAGTTGGACCTGCCCGGAACACCTCCAACACGAGGAGGCATCCTCATCAGATGAGCCTCTGGATCCTCCTGCACCAACAGCAACAGAACCCTGCACCACTACAGATGCAGGACCGGTCCGTCTGTCCACCATCTCACTTGTGATCGAGGAGGGAGGATCTGTTGTAGAGCCGCAGACTTGCCGAGCACCCGTGGGAGGTCACAGTCTGATGAGGCAAACAAAACCACATCCTCTGCAAAGAAGCACTGAAGGCAGTCCTGAGGTCACCAAACCGGACCCCCGGCTGCTCCTTTAGATCCTGACCATGAATATCAAACAGAATTTGGAGGCCAAACAAACTGTTTCTACCAAGACTACGCACACAGTGACTCCCAGTACTCCCATAGGACGCTCCCACGGGACACGTCTGCCTTCTCCAAGTCCACAGAACACTGTGACTGGACCGGCTTGTGATCTCTTTAGAGCTCGTGGGAGGTTAATGAAACATCACCTCTTTCCTTTGTTTACAGTGAGAGCCACGGGAAGCTGACAGTTTTCTCTATGAAAGCCATGCTGGCAACGATGTGTGGAGGGAAGATTGTGGACAAGCTACGATGTAAGTACTCCTCCGTCTACTTTACATACAAACACGTCAGGAGTTTCTAACTGTGCCTGAGCTGCAGATCTCCAGGAGCTCCACTCTCCTGCAGACCTCCTGCAGTTGCACACAGTGACCACACAGAGGCGCTGTTGGAGCAGAAGTGACTTTAACTGGACATGTTTCATCACAGGAATGTCACACTTCCATGTTTTATGATGTAAACTCTGTGTGTGTGTCTCAGATATTTTCTCTCAGATCTCCGACTCAAGCGGAGTCATGGTGTTCGCCAAGTTCGACCAGTTTCTCCGGGAGGTGCTGAAACTCCCCACCGCCGTGTTCGAGGGCCCCTCGTTCGGTTACACGGAGCATTCGGTGCGGACGTGTTTCCCTCAGCAGGTGAGAGGACGAGGACGTCCACCTCTCTGCAGGTGCAGGGAACCTTTTCACTGAGCACCGATCCTGATTATACATCTCAGTGACTGCATGCACGGTGTGTGTTTGCTTCCAGAAGAAGATCATGCTGAACACCTTTTTGGATGTGTTGATGGCCGACCCTCCACCTCAATGCCTTGTGTGGCTCCCGCTCATGCACCGACTCGCTAATGTTGAAAATGGTAAGTTTAAAGTTTGAAGTCTCTCATCTTAATGAAGCTGAGTCTGATTGTCACAATAACCAAAGCAGTGCAGCACCACCCACCTCTAAGACTAATCAAGGACCGCAGTATTAAACAGATACGGTTGCAGTTTTATCTAATTAATTGAGTTAAATACCATCCAGATCCTTTCAGATGAACCAAAGGAGGATGCAGATCTTTAACAAGGTCGGTGCAATAAGTCCTGTAAATGTCCAGATTTGATCCAACATGTAATCAGTTCTTCTTCGGCTCCTTTTCTAAATCTGAACCAAGTTTAATGAAATCCACTGAGGTGGTTCTGCAGACGAGCAAACAGCCAGAAAACATCACCTCCTTGACAGAGGTGATGATTGTTGGTGTGGTTAAAGGCGCCCTTGAGCTGCTCTGGAAGGACTGTGGGCGGATCAGACAGAAAGGTGAATCACTGCCTTCCAACAAGCTGTGGGCAGCGTCTTCTGTCAGTTAACGTGACAGCCGAGCTTCTGCTGCTGCTCAGAGAGAAAAACCCTTTGTTTTGTTTTTAACCTCTCAGTCTTCCATCCGGTGGAATGTTCATATTGCCGGAGTGAGAGCATGATGGGTTTCCGGTATCGGTGCCAGCAGTGCCACGGCTACCAGCTCTGCCAGAGCTGCTTCTGGCGTGGCCATGCCAATGGTCCCCATAGCAACCAGCATCAGATGAAGGAGCACTCATCCTGGGTAAGACAAAGCCCCGATCACTTACAGTCTCACGTCAATATCTGGTACATTCTCGGCTCTCGCGGAGGATTTTATGGGGTTTTTACTCATTTTGCCAAATGACCTCGTATTGATTGAACTGGTCGAGTTGCAGAATTCCCCCTAAATCTGTTTTATTAAAGGGGGGTGTTTTCCTGTTCAGGAGATTCCTACCCCCAATTCTAATGAACTGGTATTAATTCTTTTCCTTTAGACCCGTACATATACTGATCTATATGTTATGATAATATCTATGGTGTAATGATGATTGTAAAACTGTAAAGATCCTTTTCATCTCATATGATGTGAAAGCATCAGACTGTGTATTATACTTGGACAACACGCCGCCTCTTCCTCCCTGTACATACAAATTAAGCCAAATCATCCAGGATACCGACGCTGCTGGAACCAGAGTCGGTGTGGTGCTGATGGGGGGACGGTTGCCATGGCAGCGAGGAACGGTTTTAATATCAGACAGACAATCACGGTTATTTATTTTAAGTCTCTGATTCAGATGTGCATCACAACACACCTTCAAATAACTAATTAAGACCAAGCTTATTAGAAAAAGTAAAACTGTGTTATAAGAATTAACTAGACTATTTATGACACATACTGCAAACAGCCACCAGGGGGCGATCACTATCTTTTGGGGAACTCTTATGTCGTCCATCTATATATGCATATATGTATATATGTATATATGTATGTATGTATATGTCTGTGTGAAAGCTGCATTGCGGTTTCGGGGCCAGTTTGTATAACAGCAGCTACAGAAACATGCACGAGGAGTCGCAGACGTGTGCACTGACTGAACGCCGCTGATCCGACACCGCTGACCTAGTTATGCAAATGTCATCCGAGGCGGCTTAAAAACTGTTTCATACTACACCAACACGAAGTGGCTACGACACACAAAAGGTGACGGATGTTCTGCTCTGCCCTCTTTACAGAAGTCTCCGGCCAAGAAGCTGAGCCACGCTATCAGTAAATCTCTGGGCTGCGTCCCCATCGGAGAGTCACCACATCCTGTGTTCCCCGAGCAGGCCGAGAGACCGCAGGAGCTCACCCACACTGTGTAAGAGGCTTCCCGAAGTCACCACTGTTCTTGTGTCATGAATGGGGGGGAAACCCAGCTGCTAATGATCACCAGGCTCTCATGTAACTGCTTCCATCTTCCATCTTCACCGTCTCGCTAAGATGTCGAGCCGCTGATTACTGCTGGTGAACGACGCAGGTTCATCGTCATCCGTCTGCTGGGGACGGTGGTGTAACTCTCACATACTTCGAGGCTGCAGGAAGTCGTTATAGAGCAGGCGTCAGGCTCTGCTGCTGTCTTACACCTCACATCTACATGTCAGTTTCCACCACTCGGATCATCCGGTCGCTGAGGTCACTTCATGTTTTTCTCATCGCTGCTTTTAAACTGCCTTTTTTTTTTCCGCTGCCTCCGCCAAGACAAAAAAAAAAAAAAATCTATTACCAGATTGGAAGTGATTAATGATTTCTGCTTGTTCAAGGCGTTGATACGAGCCGAGGAGAAATCACTCAACTTTCTCATTTGAGCTCTCAACATTCCTCATGGCACATTTCATAACACCGTCCTCCTTCACATTCCTGTCACGGCCATCAGTCTAAGCTGTCTGCGTTCGCTGCCGGCAAGTGTCAGTGAGTAATTGATAGGTAGCTGCATCACAGGAGGGGGG